>CM047878.1:11174087-11296169 GCA_026212405.1 Petrea volubilis
TTTTTTTAAAAGTGCTTTTTTTTAATAAATAAGTAAATAGTTGAAGTAGAATTCATCATTTTCTAATGCATCAATTATGTGGCAATTTTTCTAACTTACGTCTAAGTTTACGTAGCAAATAAGTAATGACAACTAAAAATAAAAAAACCCACTTAGGCAGCTAACTCATACAAAAAGGTGGAAAAATTCATGAATTCCCAAATTTATTTGACACATTAGCTTTTCTTTTTGATGGTTAAACTTCATATCATAAATATAAATAAGAACAATGGTTTGGTTAGAATTTAAAGATACGGAATCAATGCCTTCTGATGACAAAATAGAATAGATGCAATCTAAACTATCTGGCCGGACTTCGGCCAAAACAAACTAAAATTGTAATTTTTTTATAATTTACAGGATCAAAATTGAAACGAGTAAAACTAAAGGGCAAAAACCATATAGACCCTAACTTAACGGACGAAAATGGCATTTTCCCCTTATTTTTGCAATGATTAAGAAACAATATATATATATATATATCTCAATGTGCAAAAAATATATGTAAATTATAAACGATGTATTGTGTTAACAAATATGTATCACCAATATATATACAAATACATATATAATTGTGAAATGTATGTATACCATCCAAAAGTAAAAATGCACTTCAAAAAATAATAAAACCAGACACTTAAACTTTATCCTTGGCTAATGCTTGGTTTTTCAATTTTCAGAAATAAAAGTGGAGAATTGAAAGAAATGTTGGGAGCAAGTGATGAAGGATGGTAGGCCAAAAAAAATTGTTAGCTCCACTGACGTCTGCCTCCTCTTACTCCTCTATACGTACATATAGATGTTTATAAGCCAAAAATCCTCGACTGCTTTAATTAAAAAAAATTGTTAATAATAATAATAATAATAATAATAATAATAATAATAATAATAATAATAATAATATAATCATGCCAGACATGGTTGATAATGCCAGAACAAAATTTCTAAAGTCAGAACAAATTTAAACTATAATCATGCTTTTACGCTTCTCAATAAATATCTACACTCCTAATTTTTCTAGTGCCGCTGATCTAATTTCTTATGTTGTTCTTTTAATATATACTTTATGAATTTGAAATACAATAAACTTTTGGTTCTCCTGACAAAATGTTTTTCAATTTAATGTTTCTTCTGAATAATTTCTTTGCATTCTTGTAGAACTTATGAATCAACCCGTTTGTAATTGAGAACTATTGCTATAGTCACATCCTACTATCTGCAAATTTTTGTTATCAGCTTGATGTTTGATCTCACATGGAGCCCGGAGCTTGTTTTCAAGATCCAGGATATATTCAACAGCAGCAGCAACAACAACAACAATAATAATAAACAAGCGAAAGATAACTCTATTTTACCCTTTTGGTTAGACTACTTCATGGTGTCGATTTTTGGTCTGCAACATGTCATCGAGGAAAGAGTGACTTGGATCAATAAGAATGTAAGTGGGCTCCTCAACCTTCTAAGTGTTTTGGGCAAAATCGCTTTGATGCTTAAATCAACGTTTGAGTGAAGTAAGATAGAATTTTAGCAGAGTAACAGTCTATGAGATGAATAGTACTTAACTTAGATGATATTCCATGGGGGTCCTTATAATTGAGGGTTAGTGAGTATATCTCATGATTAGGGCTTACATGGAGAATCTAGTAGGGCCTAGTCAAGACAGTTATATGTTAGAGGATAGTGGGTGTGCTTGTGTATGGACATGGAGGGGACCACTGCACAATTGTGGATCTGTTGGGCGATGGTGGTGTCCGAGTATTCATGCTACTCCAATCACTACTCGAGCACGCCCTAGTTGACTAGCGTGGTCTAGACCTCCGACCATTGAGATCGAGGAGGGTGATTCTATCGATACTCGTCTATATCGAGAGGATAGTTAGTAAAATCTATAAAGCACAAGCAAATGATGAGTGGAGTCAAAAGCAAATGACACAAGTAAAAGAAAATGCAAATGAAGATTATGAAGTTGATAATATGGGAATTTTACATTACAAGGGTAGAATATGTATACCGGAAAATATGAAGAAAGAAGTTTTTGAGGAGGTACCCAAAACGCCATACACAGTCCATCCAGGGGGAATGAAAATGTATCAATATCTTAAGGAGCACTACTGGTGGAGTGGTATGAAAAGAGACATTTCAGATTTTGTAAAACGATGTCTGACATGTCAAAATATCAAAGGAGAGCACCAAAGATCGGGAGGCATGTTACAACCACTACCTATTCCAACCTGGAAATGGGACCGAGTTACTATAGATTTTGTAACCGGTTTGCCTAGAGTTAGAGGAGGATATGATAGGATATGGGTGATTGTGGATAGGCTGACCAAATAAGCACACTTCCTACCTATCAAAACAACTAACCGATTAGAAACCTAAGCGAAACTCTACCACCGCGAGATCACCCGACTCCATGGCATCCCCACATGTATCATCTCAGATAGGGATCCAAGTTCACATCTAGACTTTGGAAAAATATACCGAAGACATATGGGAACTAAACTGCAATTCAACACAGCTTCACACTCTCAAACTAATGGGCAGTCAGAAAGGTTGATAGCATTTTTGGAAGACATGTTAAGATCATGTGTGTTAGATTTCTGCGATAGTTGGAATAAGCATTTACCATTAATCGAATTTGCTTATAAAAATAGTTATCAAGCATCTATACAAATGGCACCACATGAAGCTTTATACGGACGGAAATGCCGATCACCATTATATTGGGATTTGGATAAGTGGAGGCAAACAAAAGATGGAGTACATCGAGCAACACGGCCTAAACTCATACAAGATGCAATTGATAAAGTACAAACTATCAAGCAAAGAATGAAAGCCACCCAAGATCCACAAAACAGCTATGTAGATAAATGACGAAGAGGCTTGGAATTCTAAGTCGGAGATTGGGTATTTCTTAAAGTCTCTCCCAAAAAAGGGTTCACGAGAATTAGTAAAGGAGGCAAATTGAATCCTAGGTATGTTGGATCATTCAAAATCATAGAACGAATAGGGAAGGTCATATACCGACTAGACTTACCACCTAACCTTACGGGCACCCACAACGTCTTTCACGTATCCCAGCTCTGGAAATACTACCCTGATGAAACTCATATTCTTTCACCTGAAACTTTACCTCTTGAGCCTAACCTTTCATATATGGAGAAGCCCATTCACATTTTAGATCGAAGGTTCAAAGAATTGAGAAATCGAAGGATTCCACTCATTAAGGTATTATGGCAAAACTATCAAGTCGAAGAAGCAACTTAGGAACCTGCGGAAAAGATACAAAAACACTACCCTGAGTTATTTCTCTAAGTAGGTTAGAATCTGGGGCCATATTCTTTTTTTGGGTGGGTGGGTGGGTGGGGGGGGGCAGTTGTGACATCCCTATTTTTATATACTAGAAATATGTATAATAACTATATTTAAATTACTAAGTGTTGGTTTTTATAATATACTAACCTAAAAAAAAACTAAAATTATCTAGCATGCATGTGTGAAAATTGAATATTTACCTTATACATAAAAAATTCTAAATTTTGTACATAATATACCTAAAATTCGAAATTTATAGGATATATATATGTATAATTTCATAAATTATAAGGAATATATATTTCAAAATTATTAAATAATAATAATAAAGTAGGATTATTTCATGTATTAGACACTTGTTTACAATACATGTTAGGCAAGATTAGGACTCGGGCACACATGTTATTCATATAATTTGTAGGAGGTTAGTCATTTTCATTTCCCTTACAAGTCATAGGACACGTGTTCTTATAAAATTGAAGATAGTGTTTAGAATCTTGATTTTTCAAAAATTGCAAGACACTTGGTCATGCCATTTTCAAGAAGTGAGGCATTTGCACCAATAAGTTTTAGCTAAGGTTATCTTCAATATATAAGGAATACTTGAAGGAACACTTGTTTTCATCATCATAAACCCTAGGATACTTGTGTATACGACTTGAAGAAGAAAGCACAATTGTGCACTTACTTGGCCTAATAATCATGTGCACCTTGATAATTATTTACAAGTCTTTTTCCTAATCCAAGGGCTATAATATTGCCCTTAACCCTCAAGTAAAAATCAATGGCTATGATTTAGCCAAAAAACACACATGTCGACATGATAAAGATAAAATTCTTTACACCTAAACCCTTATCATATCTTACATGAACACTTAGATGCCATAAAATTTTTCCACCAAAAAATGTCTTGAAAATGACCAAGGATTTGCCAATTTAATAATTTTTGTATCTTGACCAAACACCTATAAATAGGGGTCTTCCCCCCCGCCCCCCCCCCCCCCCCCCCCAAATTGGAAACAACAACACACACTCTATACAACACACACACACGACACACACACTGCACCTAAAACTGCTGCTGCATATACATTGCACACACACTCACAACACACATATAAGGGAAATCCTAGAGCTACTACACACTATTAGAAGGTATGTCCTAATCCTAGATTGTCTATTTGTTTTAGATACAATTTTATGCAATTTAAGTAGCTAATTCATGGTTAGATATTCACATATTTATGTTTAAGTTATTTTGTGTAAACATTCATGTACGTGTTTTAATTATGCATATATGTAGTAACTCAATATTTGCCTATATGCTCATGCATATATGTAGTAACTCAATATTTGCCTATATGCTCATGCATATGCATAGATATTTAAGAACTAGGGTTGTTCTTAAAACTATATGCATACATGTACATAAACTTATTTTGAAATATATAAGTGTGCACCTATACATAAATACTACTCATATGTGTGCTTCTGTACAATATTTTCCTAAAATAGTTGCTAGACACAAGTTAGTTTATTTATCATCTCTAGGTTATATGCTATAATCATGCAAGTGTTATGTTACTTCAAGAGTCTAAATTATTCGCATTATTTCTTATCTAAAAACTACTAGTCATGAGTAGTTATGGCATAATATTCTAACCATAGCCATTAATGTGAAATTTAGGTGGTTACTAGGTCGACGTAAACTTGGTGAGATAATAACTCGAATGTGAGGGTCTTTACTATCTTTTATGGGGATTTGAACTATGTGTTATAAATACTATGTCGTATGGATGCCTTGTTTGATTTATGTTGATTGGTTCCTTTATGCTTTATGTTCAATATTGCAATAAAATGTGACTCTGGTTTCTATGTGAAGTTATAGCCAAAAGTTATGATTTTGTAAAGTGAGTCATCTTGTCTTGATATGATCTATTGATACCCTTGGGGACGCCCTTGGTAAGTTTGGGCCCGGGTACTTATAAGATGAGTTCTATCGGGCGGAACTAGACCGTCGATGAACCTTCTTATATATACCATCTTGTATGATCCATTTCCTACATACAGCTGAAGGTTGACTGTGGTAGGATTGGGTAGGTGTATTGCACGGACGCGTGATACATCTAGTCAAATTAATGTTGAGGTTGCTCCTTGATAAGGGAGGCATAAGGGCTTTAGTTATAAATTATTTGTTTTGGGTAACAATATGGTTGGAGATTCCGTCCTGAGGCTAATATCTGTTTTCACACTACATTACACTCTATCATGATTTATCAAGTTTTGAATCTTATATAGTTCTAACATATTTATGCCTATAAACAACCTCACTAAGTCATTTGGACTTATCACCTTGTTTCTTTTTGTTCACTGCCTCAGACTTGGGATAAAGGATGTCTGTAGAATGATGTCAGGCCTTACGTCGCTAATTTTCTTGTTCAATTTATTAGACTCATTGTTAGAAAATTTTATGTTTTGCTACTCTATATTACAAGTTTAGTTTGCTAGTGTTGTACTTTGTTGTACCCACTTTGTCTCATAAATAATAATCGCACTACAGGATTCTACCTTGCCCTGCTGTGCCTTAAGAGTCTTTTGAATTGAGATGTTTATATTGAGTATCTAACACAAGTTAGGAACTCGGTATGATCGTTAGTGGCCTCCAATCGTATAGGAAAGGCCCTTACGAGAGGGGCGCCATACATAAGCTAAGAGAAATAACAACATTTTCCATTTTGTGACCAACTAATCTTTTATTTTTGGAAATGACATTCTTTTTCTCTAAGAAATCATACTATCTTCATCATCTTATATACAGAACTCGTACATCATCTTTGGGAGTTGGGGTATTGAACCACTCCCAACTTTACTAGTGCTCGCTGTGGGGATCTTCAAGTTTAAGGGTTGTCACACTTGAACTGAAGGTGCTCACCTAATTTTCATTTTGTTTAAATATAAAATCACTATATATAAGTTCATATATATACCTAAAAGTCTAAAGAACAAGGAGAAGGTAAGAAACCATGGCGGAAAACTAGGATCCACTAGTGATAGAAGTTCAAAAAGAAATAGGAGGGAGCTAAAACGGTAAGCGTACTAGTTATGACCCCGGATCACCTGAAAAAAGAGAAACACACCTCTGCCACAAGGAGCTCTGGGGGCTTGGCATCTGCTGACTTGCCCTAGAGAAGACTACCACCAAATATATGGATCAAACCTTTGGGAACTATTCCCAAGGTCAGGAGGCAAGTAGACCCCTAGAGTTATGGAAGACAGTGGTAGCAGCAAAGGCCTCAGCGACATGCAGGTAATTCTTTTCTATCTACATCTATCTTTGAGCATGCTAAATATATTTCTTATGTCAACAAACCATAAATTAGTATAATGAAACCTACAATCCAGGGTAGAGAAATCACCCAAACTTTTCATGGAGTCAGAATAATAATAAACAACCACCTCATAGATTTGCACTATAGGCAAAATCCTCATTTAGAAGAACTGCTTGCTAAATTCGTCTATACGACTAAGTTAAGGTTTCAAGGAGTCAAGGCCAGGTTCCAAAACCAAGAACATCCATTCGAAATATTGAGGTGAAGATAGGTTAGCTAGCAAACTTACTGTCCAACAGAGTAGGACGATCTTTCCTAAGCAATACTAGAAAGAACCCAACAGAAGAAGTTAAAGCGATGAGCCTAAGAAATATATGCCAACTTGAAGATTTTAGATGCCTTGAAAATAATAATGCAACTAAAGAGAAAATGAATTCGAGTAAGAAAATTGATGAATCTAGTAAAGCCATGTAGAACACTTAGAAGGAGATAACTAAACCAATTAATGAACAAATAGGTAAAGGTTTAGTAAATTCAAAGTCTAAATTTGATAAATATGCTCCTCCACTTCCCTATCATCAAAGATTTAAACAAAGCATGCTTCATAACCAATTTTTTCAATTGTTAGAAATTTTCAAGCAAATGCATGTTAACATTCCTTTTGTTGAAGCATTAGCTCAAATGCCCACTTATGTTAAATTTGTAAAAGAAATCCTGACAAGTAAAAGGAAGCTGGAAGAGCCCAACAATGTGATGCTTACTAAAGAATGAAGTACTATTCTTCAAAATAAGCTGCCTTCAAAACAAAGATTCAGAGAGTTTCACTATACCTTGCACTATTGGCAATTTGCATTTTGAAAAAACTTTTGTGTGATCTTGGTGCAAGTACAAATTTAATGTTTTTCTCTATTTTCAGGAAACATTACTTAGGTGAGCTAAAGGAAACTATAATATCCTTGTAGCTCATGGATAAATCAATAAAGAAGTCAATAGGGATGATTCATTATGTTTTAATGAAAGTTGACAAATTCTTATTCCTTGTAGACTTTATTGTCTTGATATGGAGAAATATAGAAAAGTACCCCTCATCTTGCGATGACAAATTTTGGCCATTAGGTGTGCACTCATTGATATATGACAAGACCAATTAATTTTGAGAGTTGACAATGAGCATGTGGTCTTTATTATGAACAAGACCATGAAATTTGCTTTTTCTATCTTTTATTCATCATGTTTTGAAAATTGATATGATTGATGATCTAGAATTAAATTTTAAGGAACATGTAACTAAACGAAGATAGTTTGGAGAGATGTCTCTTGGAGTTAAACAAACTTCAATACGAAGTGTGCTTCGATGCAAAATTGTGTAAAGAATTAGGACAACATTGGCATGATAACGCATTATTAAGAAAGTTTTTTCCTTGGAAATCAAAAATTTGACCTATAGACCTCCTCCACCAGCTTGCATGAACATTGAACAAGCAAAACGTCAAGTTATAGACTATAAATTAGAGCTACCTCTCTCACTTCATTTGTTGTTTTTGTTGTTGTTATTATTCTTAGAGTAGTACCTAGCAAACAATGAGATTGGCGATGCTTTTGAATACACTTTGTAACAAAAAGTTTTTTTCGATTAATAAAAAAAATGAAAGCTCACACTTTTGGCCATCTTCATCATAATGTGTAAGTTATACTCAAGTATAATTTATACACAAATGGTTGAAGCCCCTAGATCATATAAGGCTATGGGACTTGGCCTCATATAGAGATTGAGGTCTTGATACAAGTCTCTAAGGCGTGATCTAAATCACTCCAAGTCGAAGAGTCTAACAAATACTAGGGGCATTAACATGACACGGTTTAAGACTTGTACTTGTGACATATCTCAAATGGGAGGATGTCTTGTTTCATAAACATTGAGTGTAGAGATATTCATATGCATAAGTATGTGCTCATTAGATAATGAGTTCACTGAGGATCCCACCGACAAACAACTTAATGGGAGCACTAGTAGCACATCAAATTAGGATTGTTTCTCAGCTTATGGTGTACATTAATTAGTCCTTAGACTTGAGACTCCATAGTAATCTTGTATATATGTATTTATGCTTTGATATAGGTACAGACCCTATGGGGGTCTTAAGACGCCTATGTTGGGTATAGATGTCCCATGTATGAAGGTCTGTGAGAGTCGATAAAGAATCTATTTACTCACCTTGTAGAGTGAATGAATCTCCTATTGTTCTATTTTAACTAGTCTACGGAAATCCGTTGCCATGGTAGAGACGATGATTATAAATGAGTTTTCTAGATCGATTGTCAAAAGGGTTAATTACATCTACTAACCCTCTAAAGATACGAAACTACAGTTGGTCCCCTAAACATTTTCAATATTACCAACCCATACCCTGAGCAATTTCAAAATTACAAATACCCCTCTGGTTAGCCGATTCTCAGTCATATTTTGCTGACGTCATCAAAATTTTTTATGAAATTCCATAAATACCCTTATTGTTCCAAGTCCAAAAATTTTTAAATTGAAAAATATAAGGGTAAAATCGAAAGTTCAAAAAAAATATGACCGGGAACCGGCTGACCCAGGGCTATTTGTAATTTTGAAATTCCTTAGGGTATCGGTTGGTAATATTAAAAATTTTTGGGAAACCAACTATAGTTTCATAATTTTAGAGGGATCGTAGATGTAATTAACCCTTGTCTAAAAGACTAAGGGTAAATAAGAACCATAGAATTGAAGTTAAAAGGATTTTTGATGAATCCCATATCCTAAACCTCAATAGAGGGGTCGTAGATGTAATTAACCCTTGTCTAAAAGACTAAGTGTAAATAAGAACCATAGAATTGAGGTTAAAAGGATTTTTGATAAATCCCATATCCTAAACCACAATCGGGAGATTAGATAATGGAAGGAATGCCTTTACACGGTAATCACAAATGGACAAGTTCATGCATTACACTTTACCTATTGACTAGGCACCATGAGCCTGTTGTTGGACATTGACCACGATAGATGGTTACTATGAATTCAAACGGGTTCTGGTTCATCAGTGATTAATTAAATAAGTTTAATTGATTGATTGATGAATTTATCATCTAAAATATCGCAATGAGTTGTGAGCCCATTTGCAATAAATTGTTGAACCTAAGGGGTCATACGCAAATGAATGGATAAACTCCTAAACGTATATAAACACTTAATTGGATTAAATCAATTGAGATGGAATATATTCGATTGATTAAGTTAATTGATTAATTGATGAATTTAATTGAATCAATAAGTTGATTAAATTAAATTAAAGAATTAATTTAATTGGACTTGACGGTCCGATCCATTAATTAATTGAGTCTTAATTGACCAATAGAATATCTTAAATTAATTGATGGGTTTAATTAAATTAAATAGATAATTTAATTGAAGAAAGTTAAGGAGTTAATTTGATTGGGCCTTAAAGCCGAAACCCATTAATTGATTTAGTGGAGAAAATCAATTTACGGAAATTGATGGAGAAATCATTAATTTAGAATATATTGATTAAATCAATTAAATAGAGATTTAGTTGATTTATGATTAACATAAAAATAGAGATTCTTATCATTATCAAAGTAAGAAATGAAGAGGGAATCTACTTTTAAAGTGTTGGGAATAGATTAAAAGAGTTATACACACACACACATATATATATAAATATATAGATAGATATATATTATACATAAGGATATATATATATATATCATATGCAGAGGAAGATAGTGAGATCATGTATATATTATATGATATATGAATATATGCATATAGAAAGAAAATAGTGAGGCAATGTTTGGAAAAGAAAAGGATAAGAGAAAAATTATTTTTCTCAATTTATAACATAACACACAAGAATGATTGTGCGACAATCATGATACGTTTGTCTTCTCCCTTCTTGATTTTTTAATAAGTTCTTAGTTCTTGAACAATCGATGAGCATAGGATTTAGATACAATTAGAAAATAGATGTACCCTTCTCAATTTATTCCTAAAAGAGATTAGAAATTATTCTTAAAGTTAGAATCTATGTGGTTTCATACACACTTACTTGGTTTTCGATTTGATTCCAATATAGATCGAGGACCCGATGAGATCTGTTCATGTGGACTATTTTTAGAGGAAGAACGTTTGGACTCCTATTCGCGTGGATATGTTTGGGTTTGCGGATGCAATCAAGTCGGGAATTCATAGATGACTAGTATTTGAATACAATAATTCCCTTCATCAAATGGAACGCTTATAAGGTATAATCTCATTTTAACTTTAATAAACGTGTTGCTATTTGCATAAGATCCGTGTTGCAATAGCAACATGATGCTTTTTTACATAATAGTTATGTGTTTAATTTTTATATGTGCGTTGCATTAGCATCGAGGACTTATGCGAAACTAACAATTATTATGTCTTTAAGTATTATTTACTTGAGTGTTTTAACTTGCTTTTGTGTGTTTTACGCAAAAATAAAAGGAAAATACAAAAAAAATAAATAAATAAAAAGAAAAGAAAAGAATTTTAAAACTTGGTGAAGGGTTTAACACAAACCCTATGCTCACCCCGCGACCCACCCTCCTTCTTCTTCTCTCTCTCTTTCTTACACAAACCCTACTCCTTCTCACTATCTCGATCTTTTCCTCTCACACCACACTCCCTCTCTTCTGACTCGTGACATCTTACCATTGGCCACGGTACCATTAGCCAAACACCGTCTCCTGCCTCCTAGAATCCCAATCGTTGTTGTTGCCCATCTCCAGATTTGGATCGCCCTTGCCTACGGTCAAGAACTCGGTGCCACTATTGGTACCACTAGGATTCCATAGGCCGTCGACACTAATGACAATATTTGTTCTCCTTGTAAGTTTTTACATATTATTTGCTATTTTCTTTTCTGCATTAGCCTATGTATATTACATAACTCATATGGTTGAAGCCCTTTTATCTCTAATCTATGTGGGTATAATCATCAGTTATTCAATTTATTCATCAACTTTATCAAGGCATCATCAATTAAAAAAAAATGAGAAAGAGGTTGTTACATTTGCTTTTTGGTGCTTGATTATTTCAATTACTTTTTTTTGTGTAGGTATGGAAACATCTTGACGAGAAAGCACAATTAGACTGAACCCCCACAATTCGACAGTCCAATGTTCGGGGAAATCACCTTTGTCTTTGCTCTTACTTGTTTATCACATTGAGGACAATGTGACATTTAAGTGTGTTTTTGTGGGTTGGGGGGGGGGGGGGTTATTTTTATTTGTTCTTATTATTGTGCAATTTGGGGGTGTTTGGATAAATTTTTCTATAGAATTTGAAAAAACAAAGTTAAAAAAATACTTGAAAAAATGTGCTTATATGGATAATTTTCTTGGACTAAAATGCAAGCTTGATATAGAAGATGACAAAATTTTCTCATGCTTGTTTTGAGTTTCATGTTGTATTATTAAGCCTTGTGGGCATTTGAATTCGACTGTGTTTATGCATGTTTAAAATCTTTAATTTTTCGCTTGAAGTTAGAGTTTGAGTAGATGTGTAAATTCAAGGGGAATTCTTGATTAAACACTTTGAGTAATGATTTATTGAGTCAATGAGATCGCTTTTAAGGTACAAAGAAAAGGAATTACTTAAAAAAAATCATATTTGTACCTAGTCCGAAATATGTTTAAAGTGATTAGATTAATTTCCTTTTTATTGTTTCCTACTAAATCCCATAGTGTTCTCTAATGATTCATGAGTTGCTTGAAAAATGAACAAAGAGAAAAAAAAAACAGATTGATTTATGTGAAGACTGTATAATAGGGTCAATTAAGCATGAATATGATTTAATTCAACAGGTGATGAAGTGGCAAATTAGCATGATATGAATGTTGTAGGAAGTAAGTTAAAGCTTGAGTGTTTAAATTTTCTTTACTTGATGACGAGCAGAAGCTCAAGTGTTAGGGTATTTGATATGTTAAAATCTTACATAATTTTACATATTTTTTCAGGTGCACTTTCACCTAAAAGCTTATTTAATTATAAAAATATTTGTATTTGTTGCAAGAATTTTAAAACAAAGACGTACTTGCATTTGAGATAAAAATTTGAGGAAATGTGATAAATTTGTTGTGAAGATTTATTGAGAATTGCGGCGCATAAGAATCAAATCTCTATGTAGATATATTAGGATGCCATAAAATGAGTGAGAGGTAGATGGACCGGTTGGAGGTGTTAAATGACAGCTAATGTCTTTTGGCATTACACCAAAACAAAATGAAAGAAAACGAAACATATATATATATATATATATATATATATCTATGTAACAAAAGAGAGAGTTGTCGGCCACACTCATTGAATGAATAACAATTTCATTTAATCCATTTTGGCATCTAGCCAAAATTTAAAAAAAAAATGAAAGAAGAAAGAGAGAGAATGCAACGGCAAGTGATGACCTCCGACATATCGCATTTCCGGCGACGTGATCACTTTTTTCCTTTTTTCTTCTCCAACCTACAAAGCTCTCAAAGTTTTGCATATAATAGAAGAGCAATCGTGCAAGAGAGGGATCATGCAGAGAAAAAAAGCAGAGTTTAATTTTGTGCTTTTTAATATTTTTCTTTTATTTCTTAGTTTAATTAGTTAGGAAATAAAAAAAAAGATTTTAAGCTAGTAATCGGTTACAGGTTTGAGTTTCCACATCAAAAAAAGTACTTTCTTCTTTTGATTTTGTATGTTAAATATGGGATGGTGATAGTAAACTCTTTCATATTTACTTAGTATTTATAATTAATTATGGGGTAGTCTTATTGTTTTTAGGGACTGATGTAACCAAATCCTATATGTGTTTTAATGTTTAAATTATTTAAGTTCCCATTTTATTTATAAAAATAATTTTTTTACAGTTTTTAATGCTTTTTATATTTAAAATTGTTTATCGATTGGGGCATAATTAAGGAGTAAAAACGTCTTTGGATTAGCTATAGTGCTTTATCTTATTAGATGTTAATTATACAAGAGCGTAGTATTTATGACTAGTGTCACGCATTATTTAGCAATTTCAATCTACTTAAATAAATTCTCGTGGTAACCAACATGGTTGGCGTGGTGGTTCAGCACCTCGTCCCTTAAGCATGAGGTCGGGGGTTCGATCCCTACCCATGTGAATGGAGCAAACCATTTGGCCAGTCCCCTACCGCTTAGTGCGCTGACAGTAGGGACGGGTGATTAGTCCTCTGGCTGTCGGCCGGAGGGATACTCTGGGAAACCAAAAAATAAATAAATAAATAAATTCTCGTGGGAGCTATACGAATAAATGTTCATGTTAGTTTCATATAGGCCCCGAAATGCTCATGCAGGGAAAATATAAAATTTTAACACATAACTATTATGTAAAAACACATCCCATTGCTATCGCGATGCGGATCTTATGCAAACAATAAAAATATTTATTAAAGTTCAAACTTAATTATACCTCATAAGCCTTCAAAACCAAATAATTAACTCTTATATATAAACAATTGACAATAAACGTTGAAATGGACTGATTAGGAGTATATTTATATAATTATATATGTAGTATAATCCAACATATTGTGATATTATAATAAAATGGTAAATTAAATCTAAAGAAATAATTATGAAAGTTAAGTTGTATATTAACTCAATAGAACATTATAATATCGTCAAATAATTGAAACGATCATTCATCATTGGAATTGATATTGAAATAAACATTGAAATATATCAATCATCTATATGAAATAAACATATATCAATGTATTATATACCTAATATATGTTATATATGTACATATATATACATCTAATTATATATAAATACACAAATATATAAGTATAACTAATCTTATGTGTATGTAATATATCGAATCATGTATTATATATATCAATATATAATATATATATATTAGTTAGGTATAGCAAAAATTAATTATTAAATAATTAGTTATAGTGGCGTAGTGGTTTAATAGTCTAACTTCAACTAAGAAGTCAAGAGTTCAAATCATATTTGGTGCCCAAAAAAAAAAAAACTTGGCCACAGATTTTTAGCCACGGTCTAGCCATGGCAAAATTGTCGGCAAATTTCACGCCAATTTTAGCCACCAATTTCACGCGAATTGGCTAAAAATTGGCAGCAATCCGTGGCTAATCCGTGTCTAATCCATGATAATAGCCATGGATTAGCCACCAAATTTTTCATGTCTAATCCGTGGCTATTAGCTATTTTTCTAGTAGTGCGAATGGATCTCCTTGGGTTCTCGATTCTGTGTTGGAATCGAATCGAAAACTATATAAGTGTATGTGAAATTATGTCTATTCTAACCTTTAAAATAATTCCTAAACTCTTTTAGGAATAAATTGAGAAGAGTGGATTTATTTCCTAATTGTATCTTAATCCTAGGATCATCGATTGATCAAGAACTAAGAATTAATTAATAAATCAAGAAGAGAGAAGAGAAACGTATCATGATTGTCACACAATCATTCTCATGTGCTATGCTATGAATTGAGAAAACTAATTTTTCTCTCTAGCGACAGCCGGCCGCATCCCTATATATATTCACGCAGTTTGAGGAGGATATGATGGAAATGAGCTTAATTATGATAACATTTATAGGGATTAATCTAGGATAAAGCCATTTTTGGTGTAAATCCTTAGATAAAGTCTCGTTAAATATTGTTTGTGTGTTAAATGATAAGTGAAAAATCTCACATGTGATATTTAACCTTGACAATTCGAGTATTTATGTGGTTTAGTATTGTTATAGTGTAAACTAAAAAATTAAGTACCGCATATGGGTAGTATCACACGCAACCGTGGGCATTGGGGTGAATTGTTACGGTCCTGGTCTTATCTTATACTGAACTAGCTCTGTAATTATGTTTGAATTATAAATTCAAATTTAATTTCAACCGTTATAGAATATTAATGCACAACATTAATTTTGGAACGGTTACCGGTTACATAGTATTAATGCGCGATATTGATTACTAAGTAGCTGACAGCTATTACTTGTAGTCACGAATTCAAATTTAATTATCTAAAACGTTATAAGCGGTTACAACAGTAACGATTTCAGAATTAATTCTCTATATTAATATCCTGTATAAATAGATGCTCCTGTTCTCTGCAGAAAACACACAAAAAAACATAAAAACACTTAAGATTTCTCTAAATCGATCAGTGTGACAATTCAATTCTCTGAGTGCACCTCTGATCAAGTGAGATTATAATATTGATTGTATACTTTTGTGTTTGGTGTGCATCTGCTCGCATACAATATTTTGAGTTGATTAGCTTTCGAAGTGAGGTTCAAAGTAGCAGTGCAGCTTGGAACAAATCTCTGAACTGTCTTATCCTGGAAGGAGTATCGCAGGCCCATCACACCAGTTAGTGGGGCGAATATTTCTTTAAGGCTAACCGACTCAATCTGGTGATTTAGTCGTTGCATTACAAATAAATACTAATAAGTTTACTGAACTTTGTTGTTTATTTATTTGTATTCGGCATTGTTTAATTGCTTTTGGCTATCGTGTTTTCTTTGTAAACCTTTTATTGTATTATAATTATATTATCGAATAAATATACTCACGGGAATATTGTCTTTGTGAT
Organism: Petrea volubilis; assembly: GCA_026212405.1. Taxonomy (NCBI): domain Eukaryota; kingdom Viridiplantae; phylum Streptophyta; class Magnoliopsida; order Lamiales; family Verbenaceae; genus Petrea; species Petrea volubilis. The sequence continues at coordinate 11,190,420 of CM047878.1, forward strand.
ATTCTAGTCTATTTTTTTTAATAATCTTAAAGAAATATTCAGGGTTTATTCATTTAATATATTTATAATGTCTTTGAGTTCAACTGTGGGTTCATTTGGTTCCTCAAAAATTGACTTGAGCGGTTTGCTTGATCTATTTGCTGGCCAATTCTTTAAACGTTGACAACAACGAATGAAGATTTGGTTCACAATGAAGGGGCTCTTGTTAGTAATTTAGACAGACAAACCAATACCTACTGATACTAACCCAAAGACTGATGAAATTGCTATGTGGACTGAGCGAGGCCAAATAGGCAGAGGGATCATTTTGTCAAGATTGTCATATGTTCTCTTCAATGTCTATTGCTCAGACTCCTATACTGCAAAGTCGCTTTGGGAAGCGTTGGATGAGAAATACAATACTGAGGAGCAAGGGCTCGAAAAATATTCTGTTTCTAAATTCCTAAAATATCAAATAGTTTATGGTAAATCAGGGTCTAAACAAACCCATGATCTGATTAATTTGGAACATTCTCTTGGTGATGCTGAAATGAAACTTCCGAAAGCGTTCATAGTTATGACAATTATTGAAAAAATTTCTCGATCTTGCAAAAGTTTTGGAATGACTTTAAAACATCAAAAAGAAAACTTATCCCTGGATGATTTAATGATCACCATAAGTATAGAAGAGGAACATAGGAATCAGACCCACTCGGTTCTAGTTGAATTCCAATCAAAAGCAAATCTTTTGACTATTGGAAAGAAAAACCCTAATTTGAAAAATGTCAATCCGAATTCAAAAACCATTAATAAGGGAAAAGCCAAAGCCAAAGCCAAAAAGCTAAAAGCAAACAAACCATGCTAGACTTGTGGACAGGTTGGTCATTATACCAGGAATTGTCCCAACAAGGCAGAAAAAAGAAAGACCAAACCAAAATCCTCAGGACCAATAGTCAATATAGATGAGGTTGGCACTGCTAGTTCTCATGGACACATTGACGGGTGTGCTTCTTGTGGACCGAAACTTTTGACTATTTATGAACCGTTCGATTGACTCATTGATACTAGAGCAAATGTGTGCGTTTGTGCTAATAAGTCTCTATTTGTGGTATACCAGCTAATTGATGGACAATCTATGAGGATGGGGAATGCAAGTGTTGCACTAGTACTTGGGATAGGATGCGTGGACCTAAGGTTTCCTTCAGGGCACACACTCTCTTTGCAATGAGTACACATGTCCCTTCTGTTAGACGGAATATTATTAGTGGTTCAATGTTAGTCAAAGCGGGTTGTGAGCTTTCATTTAAACTAAATAAAGTTGTAATTTTATATTACGGAGCTTTTATTCGCAAAAGCTATTTATCTGAAGGTTTATTCAAAGTGCGGATTGAATATGCTAGTATTTTTAGTTTCAATAGTTCGAACCTTTATAATTCTATTATTGTTAATAATATAGAAAATTCCGCTATATGGCATGCACGGTTGGGTCATTTAAATTTTAGTTCTATTAAAAGAATGATGAATTTAATTCTGATTCCAACACATGACACTGGACAGAATCACAAATGTCAAGTGTGTGTAGAAGCTAAACAAGTAAGAAAAACCTATCAAACAATTGAAAGGGATACTGAAATACTTGATTTAGTACGCACAGATATTTATGAGTTCAATGGGGTCTTAACACGAGACCGGAATTGATACTTTATCACCTTTATAGATGGTTGTAGTAAATATTGTTATGTTTATTTAATGAAACATAAAGATGAAGCAGTTGAAAAGTTTTTCATTTTTAAGAATGAAGTAGAAAATCAAACTGGCAAGGAGCTTAAAAGAATACGATCAGAATAGAGGTCGTGAATATGAGTCGAACTTCTTTGTTCAATATTGCTAAAAGTTTGGTATTATTCATGAAGAGACTTCTCCATTTTCACCTTCCTCGAATGGGGTAGCAGAACGTAAGAATAGAACATTTAAAGACATGATTAACAGTCTGCTTTTGAATTTTGGATTACCTAAATATATGTGGGGAGATGCTTTGAATACGGCTTGCCATATTCTGAATAGAGTCCCTCTGAAACACAAAGAATGCACTCCATTCGAATTCTGGAAAGGTAGAAAACCGAGCTTAAAATATTTCTGGGTGTGGGGATGCCTTGTAAAAGTCCTAGTCCCTGAATACAAACGGAAGAAACTTGGTCCAAAAAATGTTAATGTTGTCTTTCTGGGCTATGTGGAAACAAGTTATGCCATGAGGTATTTAGTCATTAAGTTTGAGATTTCTGGCGTAGAGGTTAACACAATAGTTGAATTCCGTGATGCTATGTTCTTCGAAAATGTATTCCCTTTCAAATAAGGAATACCCAAAGATGTTTCAACTTTAGATTCGGTCCTCGCATCTAGTTCCATTCTTGAACATGTGGAAAGGATGAAAAATGGGAGGGTAAATCCAAGTAGTTCTGGTTCCGCTTTTGATGAGGCTAATGAACCTCGTTGTAGTAACCGAGCCAAGATTACTAAAGATTTTGGAAGTGACTTTGTCACCTATAATATTGAGAATGATCCTGTGACTTTCAAAGATGCTACGGCTTCTCCTGAGGCTGAGCATTGGAAAGTAGCTATCAAAAGCGAAGTTGACTCCATTGTCTCTAACGAGACATGGAAACTAGTCGATCTACCACCGGGATGTATTACGATTGGATATAAATGGATCTTTCAGAAGAAACTGAAAGCTGATGGTACGATTGATAAGTATAAAGCTAGATTGGTTACCAAAGGGTTTAGGCAAAAAGAAGGGATTGGCTACTTTGATATGCATTCCCTTGTAGCTTGATTAACTACAATCTGAGTGCTGATTGCACTGGCCTCCATATATAATTATCCATCAGATGGATGCAAAAACAACCTTCCTGTATGGTGATCTAGAGGAAGAGACATATATGGAACAACCAGAGGGATTTGTAGCTGTAATGACCCAGTATTTCTAGGTATTTTAAAAGTTAATCTTATGATTAAATTATTTAGTTTTTATGTGATTATTAGTTTATATGTGAACTATGTGATTAAATTAATGTTTTATTATCTTATATGGGAAATGTGCAACAACTATTATGTTTGCATACCACCCATTTGATTCGACGTATATTCATATAAATCAATATATACATATATAATTTTATACATACATTTTTCAAAATTATAATGATAGGAATTATTTGTAATAAAGTCAAAGAATTTTTATATGTTGAAGTATATATAAATAAATTTGTATATTTTCAAAAATATGTATATATCCTAGGTCATTTTTGTATTTTAGATGATGTAGATATATATATATATATACTAATTGATGCTTAAATATGTATTATTTAAATGTTATATGATTAATTTCTATTGCAATATATACTTTGCAATATATACCTATTTTTATTTACAAAACGCATAATTATTGGAATTATTTTCTACTTCATTTAGTAATTATAAAATGCATAAAATTCAAACACACACACATATATACATGTATATAGGCGTATACATGAATTTATATAGTTATATAAAAAAGGGTTATATTATTTTTCTTGATATTGCCATTTTCACTAAAATGTGTCATTTCACACTATAATAATTATTTTGAAAATTATTTTTAAATACTAGGTCATAAGATTATGATTTATGTATATATAAATATCTTACACTTTATATGTATATATTTTAAAGAAAATTCATATACATAAAGGTATAAGATTATATTTTCATTTCTTTAGGCATTTTTCATCATAAACATTGGAAAAATTATATTTTGTGTAAAAATATCTTAAAAATATAAAAAGAGGAGGGGGTGAACGAAATTTTATGTATATATATGTATAATATAAATATATGGTGTATATTATTACTTGCTCCCCAATTCTCCTTGCATTAAATGAATATTCACATATGTAAGAATTCTTCTAGATATGTTTATACATGTAAGGCTTAGATTAAACTAGATTATGAAGTGTGCATTTAGACTCACACTTAAGCTATAATTAGGTATTGAGTTGGGCATTGAGTTGGAAGATTTCATTTATTATAACCCTTAGTTGTAACCTTAGGTGGAAAGGTAACAATAATTAGAAAATGACTTAATTATTTAATAATCTTATTTCTTAAGCACAACTACTATAAATAGGGGATAAATTGGGGATTTATCACTTCATTTTTCATCACATAACACACACAAACACATCCACACACACAAAATCTCGCCTAAAACACCCCACTCACACTTACCTTACCCTAAACACACAAAACACTTCATATTCATAGTAAATCTTCTACCCACATATATATATACATAAACCCTTCATTTAACATACTTATAACCCTATAAAACACTCTTGAAAAAGGTAGAAGAATATTTAATTAAAGTAGAGACCTTACTTAATTTCATAAGTAAAGGTTCTCCTTTAATTCATAGATATTGTACCTTATAGAAGTGAATACTTCATATTTAATACAAGGTAGTGATTTCTCTTAATACATGAGCTAGTGTTCTTATAGTGTTAACATATTATTCTCCTATTAGGACATGGGATGTAACCACAAGTTGGTTACTATCTTAGTCCGAAAGGATTTCACGACAATTTAGCTAAATGCATGTTGTATGTTCATGAACCATTGTGCTGGAAATTTGGGCGTTTCTGCTCGATTTATGTGCTGGAAAATTAGGATTTATGCTTCTATAGGGTTTATATATGTGTTTAGGGTTTTATTCATGTGTTAGAAGTTACAAATTCAGTGTTTAAAACTGAAAATTGGAGTTGTTTTCAAAGCTGGAAATTCTGCCCTCAAAACTGGAATTACTGTTCCAGCAGCTGAAAATCTTATTTTTCAAGGCTGGAATTTCGAATTTTACAAACTGAAAATTTATTTTTGAAAGGCTGGAAATTACAGTGTGTAATTTCAGTATGTTTTAAGCTGAAATTCGAGTGTTTGGCAAACTGAAAATTCTGTTCGCAACCTGAAACGTGTAAGCTGGAAATTGTGTTCTATGCTGAAATTTCGTGCAACGTGCTGAAAATCAGTGTGTATTGTGCTGGGAATTGTACTGATTATATTGAAAATTGTGTGTATATGGGCCCAAAAAGTGATAGGGGTGGATGGGGCTGAGTTCGGCCGGGCGGCAACGGGCTTGCCGGTCTTAAACGTTCTCGCCATCCATCGTTGCCTAATCCCACCTTGCATGGACGGAGTGTTCCATGTACTGAAGTGGGTCGTAGGAAATCGGCATATGCCCGGGATATGACCACTGGAGTGTTTGGTTGGGTGGGAGTATTGGTTGGAATTGAATTACGGCACGGCGAGATAAGGTAGCCGCCCGTCGAGGTGGAAAATGGTAGAAAAGTGTGCAATTTATGAACCTTATGAATCTGAAATTTTATATGGTTTATATTGATGTAAGTATGTGAACATATGCACGTTCAAGTCATACACGCGCACCTTATGTGTTAAGTGAAATTGCTACTCAACGTGATTGTTGACGTTGTTAATATTTCATGTTTTAGCCGGACATGAGAACGAAGGTATCAACGAGGAGGATAGCGAGGGATGATTTGAAGCTTTTGGCTAGAAGAAGTCGTAGACGAGTCTTTGTAATTGTATCATATATTTAGGACTTTTATTATGTACTTGGTGTTTTGCTATGTAATAAAGACTTTTAGGAAAAAATTTCAGATTTTTATAATAAAAGAATTCATAGCATATTCCCATAACTAGCCAATGGTTTCGGGTCGTCACAGGTGGTATCAGAGCAGGTTGCCAGCCGGAAAATCGGGAGCTAAGTGCTCTGTGGGGCAAAGTGCTACGTGTACGGGAGCCACCGCTTGAGCCTGTGGAGCATATTGATAAGCATTGAGCCCATGAGGCCAAATTGTTATATATTGAGCCTACTAGGCCAAATTGTTATATACTGAGCCCACGAGGCAAAATGTTAAGCCTGCAGGGCAAAGTGCTACGTGCGCGGGAGACACCTCTTGAACCCACAGGAGTCACCTCTAGAGTCCCAACGCCTGGCAGTAGGTAATAGTATGTGTGACTTTTGCTACAAAACTTCTAGTGTATCTATTGGATTTCGTATTCAATTGAAATATATTTTGGGTTTAAGCCTAAGCTGTGCTGGGTAAGGATCCTCGGCGTGAGATTTCGGATTAGATTGGAGATAGGCTAGGTCCGAGAAGGCTAATTAGGGAAGAATTTCCGTGGGTGGTATTTGACATGCGGGGTGGCGAGTATGGCTGGGGCGGCCGACCAGTCTATACTTTGTTCCCCTAAATGGCGAATACTTGACAAATTAGAGTATAAGGCGAATTTTCTTGGGTAATAGCCTCAAATGACTACGGATAGAATTATGTGACTTGAGTTCTATGTGTGTGAAATCCACCTCTTGCACCTACAGGAATCATCTTTAGAGTCACAACGCCCAACAACCGATATTAGTCAATGTAAGTTTGCTAAAACCTCTAGTGCATCTATTGGATTTCGTATTAGGTTGAATTATATTTTGCGAAAACGTATCTTTTGATAAAATGAATACTGAGAAAGGGATAATTAGTACTAAAATAGGGACCTTGATATTTGGGAAATGTAGAAGCTAGGTACTTTATTGAAATTGAGGAAAAACGATTTGGAAGTTTGTGGTGATCTAAGGTCGAAATCTAAGATAGGTAGTAGAAATTGTATTGAGAATTGAAAAGTACAATGGAGCAATTGATAAATTAAGACACTGTGTGATACCACAATCCCAGGGTGGCCAAAGAAAAAGGAACTCCGGAGGAGACCTCAAAGCTGGGGGATGGATGTGCAAGGTAACAAAATAAACTTACAGTCGTTAAAGGTACGCTTTTAGTTTTCCATCATTTAGTTAGAATATTAATCGATCTTAGCTCTATATTATGTAATTTCTTTTCTAGACTAGAGGTTCAACCTGATATTTGTCATATGATTTAGAAGTAACCACTACCCAGTATTTATGAGTTATTTGATTATGTACACAAAGTTTAAGTATATTCCAAATTGGATTTGAAATTAGGTTATTACCAAGGGAGAATACGAGGGGGAATTTTAGTAGAAATAAGAAAATAAGAGCAATTATGGAATAGAATAAAGATATATAGTAGAGCTTTAAGAATAGTTTCTAGTTTAGGCGAAGTGTGTAATAGTTAAATGGCGATTCTCTTGTGATAAGTTATGTTTCTTAGCTAATTCTTTTCGTATGTTCTCATTATCACTTATTCAAAAGATCTCTACAATTCATTTTGTTCGGAAACCCCTTTTTACTTGTTAATCGAACCTTTGAGACCTATATTCTCTTTGTGAATTGTCTCTAAAACTATAAGTTTGATTGTTACATACTATTTTTACCCCGATATATATATTCACAATATCGATATTTATTCGGGATATCTTTTACCACCAATATTCGTTGTTTGATTTAAAAGAAAGAAAAGGCCAATGTTGCCGTTGACCTCCTTTTAAAAACAACAACTTCAGTGGCGGCTATTGTCTTTGTAATCATTCTCTTTTGAGGCACTCTTGAAAGATTTCTCAATCGACAGCTCTTTCATCTCTTTCTTGAAAAGTTTGTGATATAGGAAATTTCCAAATTACTTTTCCTCTTAGTAAACGCCTGAAATCTTTCCAATTTACGCCAATCAATATTTGACACTTGAATCGACAAAGATGTTATTCAAACTTCTACATATTCTCAGTCTTTTATTCCATTCTCACTTCTAAACTCCAAACATGAAAATCTTTCGAAACAAGCCTTGAAGATTGATGAGTTATTCTTGATCTCTAGTAAAATTCTTCATGTATATTTCTAAATAGTATTTGATATGAAAATGCTGACAACTATTTTGCAAATACTACTACATTTATAGCTCGCTTCTTACAATTTTTGATTCTTTGTTCATATTAATTGCAAAAAAAAAAAAAAAAAAAAAAAAAATTTTGTTTTCAGTTTTGCCGTATACATTTTTATTTAATTTTGTATCCATCCAAACTATCACAACCCTTATTAACATTTGAGTAAAACTTGAACATATCACCAAGGATTCGTTATAGGACTACTTTGAACTTAGCAAGGCAACAATGCAATATCAATAGTTGTGGATAGATTTATAAAAGTTCCCACCTCGTTGTGTGATTTAGAATGGCAAAAATTATAAACACGACATAGTTGGATTTCATGGTGTCTCGGTTAGCATAAGTCTTAGATAGAAACCGACGATTTGTTCTAAATTTGGCAAGGCTTACAAAGTATTTTGACCACTAAGTTGAATATTAGCACCTCTTTCCAACCTCAAACTAGTGGACAAATAGAAAGAATTATACAAACCCTTGAGGATATGCTTCAGTTGATAATCGACACCACTCACTAGCAGAATTTTCCTATAACAATAATTATCAACCTATATTTGGCATGACCCATTCGAAGCACTTTATGAACAAAGATATAGATCCACAATATGTTGGAATGAAGTTGGCAAAAGCAAAGCCCAAAGTTAGTACAGGAAATCACCAAAGTTACCAAGTAGCTCAAAAGCGAATGACAAAAATACAAAACCGTTAAAAGAATTACATAGATAAGAGACAAGAAGATTTGGACTTGGAATTAGGAAAAGGAGTCTTAAGATTTGGGAAACAAAAGAAAAGCTTAAACCAATTTATGACGGTTCTTCTGAAATATTTGGAAGAATAGGAAAGGTAGTATATAAGTTGGCATTATCCTCTACCTACCAGAAGAGCATAACGTTCCAATATTTAAGAATGAATTTCGGGGACGAATTCCTTTTAAGGAGGGGAGGATGTAATGACCCAGTATTTCTAGGTATTTTAAAAGTTAATCTTATGATTAAATTATTTAGTTTTTATGTGATTATTAGTTTATATGTGAACTATGTGATTAAATTAATGTTTTATTATCTTATATGGGAAATGTGCAACAACTATTATGTTTGCATACCACCCATTTGATTCGACGTATATTCATATAAATCAATATATACATATATAATTTTATACATACATTTTTCAAAATTATAATGATAGGAATTATTTGTAATAAAGTCAAAGAATTTTTATATGTTGAAGTATATATAAATAAATTTGTATATTTTCAAAAATATGTATATATCCTAGGTCATTTTTGTATTTTAGATGATGTAGATATATATATATATATACTAATTGATGCTTAAATATGTATTATTTAAATGTTATATGATTAATTTCTATTGCAATATATACTTTGCAATATATACCTATTTTTATTTACAAAACGCATAATTATTGGAATTATTTTCTACTTCATTTAGTAATTATAAAATGCATAAAATTCAAACACACACACATATATACATGTATATAGGCGTATACATGAATTTATATAGTTATATAAAAAAGGGTTATATTATTTTTCTTGATATTGCCATTTTCACTAAAATGTGTCATTTCACACTATAATAATTATTTTGAAAATTATTTTTAAATACTAGGTCATAAGATTATGATTTATGTATATATAAATATCTTACACTTTATATGTATATATTTTAAAGAAAATTCATATACATAAAGGTATAAGATTATATTTTCATTTCTTTAGGCATTTTTCATCATAAACATTGGAAAAATTATATTTTGTGTAAAAATATCTTAAAAATATAAAAAGAGGAGGGGGTGAACGAAATTTTATGTATATATATGTATAATATAAATATATGGTGTATATTATTACTTGCTCCCCAATTCTCCTTGCATTAAATGAATATTCACATATGTAAGAATTCTTCTAGATATGTTTATACATGTAAGGCTTAGATTAAACTAGATTATGAAGTGTGCATTTAGACTCACACTTAAGCTATAATTAGGTATTGAGTTGGGCATTGAGTTGGAAGATTTCATTTATTATAACCCTTAGTTGTAACCTTAGGTGGAAAGGTAACAATAATTAGAAAATGACTTAATTATTTAATAATCTTATTTCTTAAGCACAACTACTATAAATAGGGGATAAATTGGGGATTTATCACTTCATTTTTCATCACATAACACACACAAACACATCCACACACACAAAATCTCGCCTAAAACACCCCACTCACACTTACCTTACCCTAAACACACAAAACACTTCATATTCATAGTAAATCTTCTACCCACATATATATATACATAAACCCTTCATTTAACATACTTATAACCCTATAAAACACTCTTGAAAAAGGTAGAAGAATATTTAATTAAAGTAGAGACCTTACTTAATTTCATAAGTAAAGGTTCTCCTTTAATTCATAGATATTGTACCTTATAGAAGTGAATACTTCATATTTAATACAAGGTAGTGATTTCTCTTAATACATGAGCTAGTGTTCTTATAGTGTTAACATATTATTCTCCTATTAGGACATGGGATGTAACCACAAGTTGGTTACTATCTTAGTCCGAAAGGATTTCACGACAATTTAGCTAAATGCATGTTGTATGTTCATGAACCATTGTGCTGGAAATTTGGGCGTTTCTGCTCGATTTATGTGCTGGAAAATTAGGATTTATGCTTCTATAGGGTTTATATATGTGTTTAGGGTTTTATTCATGTGTTAGAAGTTACAAATTCAGTGTTTAAAACTGAAAATTGGAGTTGTTTTCAAAGCTGGAAATTCTGCCCTCAAAACTGGAATTACTGTTCCAGCAGCTGAAAATCTTATTTTTCAAGGCTGGAATTTCGAATTTTACAAACTGAAAATTTATTTTTGAAAGGCTGGAAATTACAGTGTGTAATTTCAGTATGTTTTAAGCTGAAATTCGAGTGTTTGGCAAACTGAAAATTCTGTTCGCAACCTGAAACGTGTAAGCTGGAAATTGTGTTCTATGCTGAAATTTCGTGCAACGTGCTGAAAATTAGTGTGTATTGTGCTGGGAATTGTACTGATTATACTGAAAATTGTGTGTATATGGGCCCAAAAAGTGATAGGGGTGGATGGGGCTGAGTTCGGCCGGGCGGCAACGGGCTTGCCGGTCTTAAACGTTCTCGTCATCCATCGTTGCCTAATCCCACCTTGCATGGACGGAGTGTTCCATGTACTGAAGTGGGTCGTAGGAAATCGGCATATGCCCGGGATATGACCACTGGAGTGTTTGGTTGGGTGGGAGTATTGGTTGGAATTGAATTACGGCACGGCGAGATAAGGTAGCCGCCCGTCGAGGTGGAAAATGGTAGAAAAGTGTGCAATTTATGAACCTTATGAATCTGAAATTTTATATGGTTTATATTGATGCAAGTATGTGAACATATGCACGTTCAAGTCACACACGCGCACCTTATGTGTTAAGTGAAATTGCTACTCAACGTGATTGTTGACGTTGTTAATATTTCATGTTTTAGCCGGACATGAGAACGAAGGTATCAACGAGGAGGATAGCGAAGGATGATTTGAAGCTTTTGGCTAGAAGAAGTCGTAGACGAGTCTTTGTAATTGTATCATATATTTAGGACTTTTATTATGTACTTGGTGTTTTGCTATGTAATAAAGACTTTTAGGAAAAATTTTCAGATTTTTATAATAAAAGAATTCATAGCATATTCCCATAACTAGCCAATGGTTTCGGGTCGTCACAGTAGCAGTCGAGAGTGAAAATAAAGTTTGTATGCTGGTCAAATCTCTTTATAGGTTGAAACAGGCGCCTAAACAATGGCATGAAAAGTTCAATAAAACTATATTGAGCTTTGGCTTCATTGTAAATGATAATGATAAGTGTGTATACTGCAAAATGAAAGGTGATTCGTGTATTATTTTATGCCTGTATATGGATGATATATTATTAATTGGATCAAGCCTTGAGATCATTAATGAGACAAAAAGTTTCTTGAAAAGTAAGTTTGAAATGAAGGATATGGGTGAAACTAATGTGATTCTAGGACTCAAATTGATTCGGTCAACTAAGAGTATAACAATATCTCAATCTCATTATATTGAGAAGATTATTGAGAAATTTGATTATACTGACAGTAGAATCCTGAAAAAGCCATATGATCCTTCTATGACTCCTTTTAAGAATAAGTCTGGTACGCCAGTGTCTCAATTGAGGCATTCTTAAGTGATTAGCAGCTTGCAATATTTAGCCAATGGTACGAGACTAGATATTTCATTTGCAATCTCTAAGTTAGCCAGATATATGAGCTGTCCTAATCGTACTCATTGGGAGGCTTTGGATAGGGTAATGAGGTACCTTAAAGGTACAAGTTCCCTTGGGCTGCATTATGGTAAACTCTCAGAAGTTCTTGAGGGATGTAGTGATGTAAGTTGGTTTGTCCAATCCTCCGGGAGTAATAGATATACAAGGTATGTATTTACTCTGGGTGAAGGCACAGTCTCCTGGAAGTTTGCAAAACAGAGGATCATAACTTGGTCTACTTTTAAGGCTGAGTTGTGTGCTTTAGACACTACTAGAACTGAGGTTGAGTGGTTGCATGGGGTAATATGTGGGTTACCCATGGTGGGTAAACCTGTCGCTACCATTGCCTTGCATTGTGATAATCAAACCACAATTGTAAAAATACGGAGTTCCAAGTATAATCAAAAGACTAAGAGACACATCCAAGTTAGATTAAAATCTATAAGGAAAATTGTGTCTAAAAGAATCGTAGCCATTGATTTTGTCAGTACCAAAGACAATGTGGCTAATTCTTTAACAAAAGGACTCAAATTTAATTCATGCTAAAAAGCCAGGTTCAGGATGGGACTTGTAACCCATTGAGTTTACACCGACATTAGCAACCCAACCTATTAAGTGGAGATCCTATAAGGAAGGTTCAATGCGGTATAAACAAGATGTTGGGTGTATATGATAGCACCTAATTTTAATTGGTATTATGTACTTGAAGTCTATCCTCTTGTGTGCTTTAAAAGGTACTATAAACTGCTAGTACAGTAAGACTTTTACTCTGAATGGGATCAAACTCTTTTAGACGAGATGTTAGTAGTACATCTTTGGAGATGCCCAATTAAGTGAATATTATCGTGTCACCATGATTAGAGGAGGTGGGTTACTCCTTGAAAAATATTCATGAAACAGGATCAGGGCACATGGCCATTAATGTATCACGACTGAAGATTGCTAAGTTCAGTGTAATGTGTTGTTTCCAACAGACGTCATCACAATTGAGGTTCAAATTCAAGACATATGTCCTGTGGTGACATAAGTTGGATAACTAGATAGTGGTTCAAACCGGAAGGTACCATTATTGAAAGCATGCTGTGAGTATGCGGCCAGGATCTTATGCTATGGATTTGGGGGGGGGGGGGTTGTTGGAAATGGGTTTAATTGTGATAACATTTATAGGAATTAATCTAGGATGAAGACATTTCTGGTGTAAATCAATAGATAAAGTCTCGTTAAATGTTGTCTGTGTGTTGATAAGTGAAAAATCCCACATGGGAAAATATAACCTTGGCAATTCGAGTATTTTTGTGGTTAAGTATTGTTGTAGTGTAAACTAAACAACTAAGTATCGCATATGGGTAGTCCCACACGCAACTGTTGGTGGTGGGGTGAATTGTCACGGTCCCGATCTTATCTTTTACTAAACTAGTCTTGAAATTATGTTCGAATTTTAAATTCAAACGTAAGTTCAACTGTTACAGAATATTAATGCACAACATTAATTTTGAAATTGTTAACGATTACAGAGTATTAATGCGTGATATTGATTACTGAGTAATTGACGGCTGTTACTTGCAGTTACGAATTCAAATTTAATTATCTGAAATGTTACAAGAAGTTACAACAGTTATGGCTTCAGAATTAATTCTCGGTATTAATATCCTGTATTTTTTTTTTCCCTATAAATAGTTGCTCCTATTCCCTATAGAAAACACACAAGAAAACACAAAACACTTGAGATTTCTCTGAATCGATTAGTGTGAGAATTCAATTCTCTGAGAGCACCTCTAATCAAGTGAGATTATAATATCGATTGTGTACTTTCGTGTTTGGTGTGCATCTGCTCGCTTAAAATATTTTGAGTTGATTAGCTTTCGAAGTGAGGTTCAAAGTAGCAGTGCAGCTTGGAACAAATCTCTGAACTGTCTTATCCTGGAAGGAGTATCGCAGGCCCATCACACCGGTTAGTGGGGCGAATATTTCTTTAAGGCTAACCGACTCAACCTGGTGATTCAGTTGTTGCATTACAAATAAATACTGATAAGTTTTCTCAACTTTCTTATTTATTTATTTGTATTCGACATTGTTTAATTGCTTTTGGCTATTGTGTTTTTTTTGTAAAACTATTATTGTATTATAATTATATTATCGAATAAATACACCCACGTGAATATCGTCTTTGTGATATTCTAATCTATTTTTTTTTAACAGGGAAAATAGAACATACAACATTTCCATTAGAAAGTGTATATTCTCTTTCCATAACTGAAATATTTTGTTCCACAAAAGTTAAAATAAACCATGAAACAAAAGGAAGTATTTTATTCTTTTCCTCCAAGAATGTATAAAATCTTTCTTGAGAATCTTTAATTTCATCAGATTCAAAAGTTTCAAAAAACCATTCTTTAAATGGTCCCGTTGGGTAAATTGAACTCTGTTTTAATTATCTGTCTTGCCGGTGACCTCAGACTAAAATCAATTTTTTGGTTTTTATCCATAGAAACTGTTAAATTGTAAATTCCATTTTAGGAGTTGGATCTATTATCCAAATTGTTTCATTATAGGCCCTAACAAAATTATCTTTATGGACTCTTATATTATCAAAATGTTCATTTTGACTATGTAAATGAGAAATTGAAAATCTCGAAAGTATTTTATCCGATTTATTCTCTTCACTTATAACTTCTCTTAATCTAGAATTAGATGCTCTAGATGGTGATTCCACTATATAATCTTATATCTTCCGCTATATAATCAATGAGATATAAACGAATATCTGGATTTACTAGATCCTGGTCTAGATTCATACCCAATTCTAGGTAAATAACTAGATCTATTATTTTTGAATTGTATTATAACCTCACCTTCTGGTGTTTGCTCAACTTCAGTAGGCATAGTTTTAATACTAGGAAGTTTTGGAGCAGCCTTTTCCATTATCCAATTATCAGGAAATTTAATTTCTTCCCATTTAATAGCTCTTCTAGTAGTAATATTTGATTTACTAAAATTTGATTCAATCAAAATTGTTTCATTAGCAAGTTTATTCACTATTTTGCACTGAGGATTTAATATATGCAAGGGTTTAAAATAAATTTTATAACAAACACATATTACTTCAGATCCAGGAGCATAATTATAAGCATGTGTTTTCACATTTATTGTCAGTGCATCACAGATATTACTGTCAGTCAAAGATAATTGTAAATTTGGGTAAACATTGAAATAGACAGGGCCATGAGCTAAGCTACTCTGAATTATACCCATCAAAGATGGTTTCCAATTTAAATTCTTGCCATCACGTAGAGCTGCTATAAAGCCCTCAGGTAAACCTTCCAAAGTTAAAGGTTTAAAGGCTAATTGAACTAAGCCTATATGTAAAAATTTAAGAGTGTATTTATGTTATTCAACATCCTTTTCACTAATAAGTTTGAGTGTCATTTCATCATTATTTAATGAGATTGTTTCTTCGGTAGTTTTAACTACTTGTTTACAACCTATTTTTTCAAAGGTTCCAAGTTCATAAATTTTATTAGTTTCAATCGTAGGGACAGTCCATCTATTTAATAAATCAAGATTTTAGGTATTTCAACCTCTTCTTTCATGCTGTTTTTAACTGTTTGTCTATCAGATCTAAAAATATTCATGCTTATATGCACAAAAGGTGTGTGTCAAACAATGTTTCCACTAAATTTTTCCAATAACATGGCTCTGATACCATATGAGGCCCACAACTCCACTCAGACTTTCTTCTTTCTTTCTTTTCAAATCGTGTTTGTTTTTTATATTTAGAATATCATTTTTTAAAAGGTTTCAAATTTCGTCTTTTATCCTTATGATGTTTAACAGATTTAGAAGTTGGTAAATTCATACCAAACTGACCACAAAATTCACCTAATTGTCTTTTCTCATTAAGGTGATGTTTTTTAATTTGTTGATTTAACTTGATTTCATTACACAAAAATAAACCTTCTTGGACAAAAGTTCCAATCAGTTTACTATAAGTATAATCTTCATAAACAACATTTAATTTCCCTTTTCTAAGAGTATTTCTTACTCTTTCAGCAAAAAGGGCAGGCAATCCATCTTTAAGTTTGGATTTTCAATGAGAGGAATTACTCTCAGGAAGTTCCATAACGGGACTCAAAAGTACATCTTTGTGCCATCTAAAAGATGTAAGAGTAGGACATCTTAGATTTTGTAATAATGTCCTAATATTATCACTATGGTCTGACCATCTACCAGTGAAATGTTCTATTATATTAATCACTAATGTGTAGACAACATTTTCCACATTTTGATCATTTTCAACTTTAACTGTTTCAAGAATTTTATTTCTTAAATCTTGATAAAGGTAATTGTCCCACCAATCTTTTAATTGTCCAGTAAAGCCTGCTATAATCATTTTTGCAATAGCCTTATCACTATTTCCATTAGTTTTAAAAATGGTACTACTATACATCAACATTTTAGGAATCATATTGTAAATTTGCCTTTCAGCAAATCCATCAATATTCCATTCATAGATCTATTTTCCACTATAACTAGTATTAGAAACAAATTCTTGTTCCTCATATACCACATCTTGAGGTGTAGGCCTCGGATAATAAAATAATCTTTGATTAGTTTTATCAGCATATTGACTAGAAGATTTTCCTAGTTTATTGATTTCATCTTGAACAACCTATATATAATTTTGTTGTTCTCATATTTTGTAATGCCCTGGTACTTCCTACTATTTTAGAATTTATCATATATTATGTTTCATGCAAAATATTTGACATAAAATCTTTTAATTCCGAAAATTTTTATGATTTTGGAATTTTATTCTTTAAAATTACTTTATAACTTAGACCTTAAAGTATTAATTTTGAATTGTGATTATTTTGCAAAAATATCTCTAATACATATATTAGTGGTAAATTATATCTTAACATGTACACACACACATCCATATATATATTAGAGGTAATTTATATACCTACATGTACACACATATGTCCATATATCAACTAGTGGTAATTTATATATCTACTTATACACACACACATCCATATATCACCTAGTGGTGATTTCTACATCTACATATCCACACACACATCCACATATATAGACTAGTAGTGATTTATACATCTACATAAACACCTACATGTCCACATACATAAATAAATAAATATATATATATATATATATATATATACTAGGTAATTCATATTGTGATGTGTATATATAAATGTCCATATAGAATATATGGTTATCTATTTAATTTGTTATAATATTAGTTATTTCCCTTTTTCTCCTCTATAAATAGATCCCAATTCCAACCCCATTTTCATCCAAAATCCCGCCTAAAAACACACCCCCACTCTACTTTTACTTTTAACACCCAAAACACTTCCTTTTTATAGTCTATCTTCCACCCACCTATATATATACACAAACCCTTCTATTTTCATCCATATATACCTATTAGCCTTCCATATAGCCCTTTATATACCACTTTTTCCTAAAAACATTTGAAGGTAGGAATTTTGCTTGATTCCAAAAGTCTTGTTGTTTATACTTGCATCTATGTTTAAAATACTCCTTAAGTGTAATTTATGTGCTCTAGTTTATGTTCATGCCTTATTATGTCAAGTATATGCTCTCCTAAAACATAAAATTGTGATTTTTATGTGAAATTATGTGATTATGCTCACCTAAACACACACCTTCACCTTATGTGATTAAGTAAAATTTCTACTCAACAGTTGTGTTGACATGTGTTATGAACACATTTTTTTCTAGGCAAAGACATGCTAGTCCATCAGGAGGAAGGCATTGGGAGGGCATTACGAAGCTTTTATTTAGCTAAAGTTATTATTTTCACTCATATAACAAATTTTGTACAACTATGATTTCACTATTTTGTAGTAAATTTCTATATTATTATATATTTGCAATAAAAAATATTCACCGTTGCGCGTTTTGGTCCAACATATTTTAATAAAATAAAAGGGTATTTTTTCGGGTCCTGACATATTTGATTTTCAAATTCAATAGTATTTAAATTCAAAGAACTAAATTTTTGAACAAGAATTTTTTTCAAACTCAGTCATAGATTTTAATTTAAAATCTCCAAGTTCAGGTGGAGGTAGAACATTTGGGGTAGCAACGGATTCTGGAGCTTGCATTTCCAAAACTTGTTGATTTCTTTTAATTTGTTCAACTTTTGAAAGCATACTATCAATTTTATTAATAGCTATATTTAATTGTTCTCCAAGTATAACAAGATAGAGATTAGGATAATTTTGTTGTTTTAATATTTCATTAATATATTGTGCATTAACAACCATAACATATTTTTCAATTCTTTAAGAATAGATCCCCACTTGATTTCTTACTTTGATTAGGATAAGAATCATATTCTTATAACCCTAAATCGATTAAATCTCCATTTAATTAATTTAATCAATTAATTCTTAATTAATTGATTTCTCCATCAATTTTACTAAATTGACTTTATCTGCCAAATCAATTAATGGGCTTGGGCCTTAAGGTCTAACTAAATTAACACTTTAACTTTATTCAATCAAATTAACTATCTAATTTAATTGAGCCTGTGACGACCCAGTAATCCTTATTATTTAAATAATTGATATAAAATCTTAGGCTCTTGAAAATGTTATTTTTATTTTTTGTTTCACATTTTAGTCTGACTTTTAGGATTAATTGATAATTTGAACGGTAAAGTACTAATTTTCGAATTTCGATTACCACTCTTGGAAAATTCGTCTATTAAATACTTATGAGTTTTCAAAAATAATATAAATAAGTATTCTAGACTTTTATGCATGGATAAGATTCAATTTTGAATAGATTACATAATTTTTCAAATTTTAGAGGAATTTGACATTCTAACACAATTTTAGAAATTCTATATCGTAAATTGCAATTTTTGAAAAGTTATGTGTTAAATTTATAATTTTTGGGAAATATAAATATAATTTCAGATTTATAAAGATTAAATTTCATAATTTTGGAATTTTTCTAAATTAATTATGAATTTTCGAATTTTATGCCCTAAAACCCTCATTTTCGATTTTTACAAACATAAATAAATACAAATTCGAATTTTTAATTAAATAAAGATATGATTTCAGATTTTATAAGATTAGGACAATAAAAATTAGATTTTATTTGATTTTATTTGATTTTGTGTTAATATTTTATTAAAATATCTTACACTAATACAAGATGATTTGCTTCTAGATATTATACACTTTGTGGCCTTCTATCATCTAGCTTCATGACTCATGTGTTAGGGTTATACTAAGGCTAGAAATAGAGGAGGAATGTAAAAGATTGCATTTAATTTGGCATTTAATTTTGAGCCAAGGTGGGAGATTTGCATTAATTCTAGAAGATTTGCATTAATTAAGGCTTGGCCCCCCAGGTCTTCCCTTCCTACCCTCAATTCTTACACTACAAATAGGAGGAGAGGTTGCTCACATTATATCACACCCACACACACACAAATCCCTCCTAACACACTCACCTTACTCTAAACACAGAAAACACTCTATATTTATATAATATCTGCTACCCATATATATATATATATAAACCCTTCTTTTTACCTACATATATACCTATTAACCCTCCATACACCCCCTTTTTTCCAAAAACATTTGAAGGTAGAATTATTACCTTTCTCACAAGTAGTTTAGGCAAAATAGTCTTACATTATTTTCATAAACAAGGCTTTAACTTGGATTTACCAAATAATGGTAAAAATACCAAGTAATTGCCTATGTTCCCATTTTAAGATTTTATGTCTCACATTATTTGCTATACATGTTAATATCATGATAATTGTTTTCATGCTATTGTGCTTTCATAAATATATATGCATGAACGTGATATATTTATTTATGCTTTGATAAGATCTATGTGTTATGAGAAAGTTATTTCTCAAATATGTGTTGGTATTAAGTGTTCCAACCCCCCATCTCCTAATCCCTCCTCATATGAATGGAGTTTTCCATGTGAGAGTGGGTCGTAGGCTTTGGCATATGCCCAGGTTATGACCATTAGTGTGATTGGTGGAATCGCTGAGTGACTCAGTTGGATATTGATTATTTTATCGTGGTGGGAGTTATAAGGCATTACGTCACTATATGTGATGAACAGGGAGTATTATGTGATTTTTCATGGTTATGTGCAATTTTCACACACTTGCACCTAATGTGATTGAGTAATAGTTCTACTCAACGAGGTTGTTGACTGTGTTTGCTTATTTTAGATCAACCTGAACTGGATCGTCAGGAGAGCGAAACTGAGGAGTTCTATGAAGCTTTTATTAGCTAAAGTTATTATTTTCACATGTATAACAGCTTTTGTACAACTATGATTTCACTATGTTGTAGTAAATTTCTGTATTATTATGTTTTTGAAATAAACATAGTTACCATGGCACGTTTCAATCCAATATATATTTTAACAAAATAAAAGGGTATTTTTTTTAGGTTGTGACAGAGCCCGTCAATTAACTTAATATATTCTATTTTTTAATTAATATTCAATTAATTAATGGATTGGGCTCAAGAACCCAATTAAATTAACTATTTAATTTAACTTAATTAAATCAACTCCTTAATTTAATTAAATCCATCAATTAATTAATTTACTTAATCGATTGAATGTATTCCATCTGAATCGATTAAATAAATACTTTGATTTAATCCAATTAAATGTTTCATATACGTTTAGGAGTTTATCCATTTATTTGTGGATGACCCTTTAGGTTCACCAATTGATTAGAAATGTACTTGCAACTATTGCAATATAGATGATAAATTCATCAATCGATTAATTAAACTCATCTAATTAATCACTTATGAATTAGAACCCGTTCTAATTCATAGTACCCATCTATCATGGTCGATGCCCAACAACAAATCCATGATGCATAGTCAATTGGTGAAGTAATGCGTGAACCTGTCTGTTTTTGATTACCGTGCAAATTCATTCCTTCCATTATCTAATCTCCCGATTGAGGATTAGCATATGGAATTTATCAAAAATCCTTTTAACCTCAATCCTATGGTTCTTATTTACAATTAGTCTTTTCGACAATCAATCTAGAAAACTCATTTCTAATTGTTGTCTCTACCGTGGCCATGGATCTTCGTAGGCTAGTTAAAATAGAACATATAGGAGATTCAGTCACTTTACAAGGTTAGTAAATGGATTATTTATCGACTCTCACAAACCTTCATACATAGGAGATCTATACCCAACATAGGGGCCTTAAGACCCGCCACGGGGTCGGTACCTATATCAAAGTATAAATGCACATGTACAAGATTACTATGGAACCTCAAGTCTAAGGACTAATTAATACACACCATAAGTTGAGAAACAAACCTAATTTGATGAGCAACTAGTACTCCCATTTAGGTGTTTCTCGGTGGATCCTCAATGAACTCATTCTCTAATGAGCACCTACTTATGTATATGAATGTCTCCACATTCGATATCTATGAAGCAAGATATCCTCTCATTTGAGATATGTCATAAGTACAAGTCTTAATCCGAGTCATGTTAATGCCCCTGGTATTTGTTAGACTCTTCAACTTGGAGTGATTTAGATCACGCCTTAGAGACTAGTTTCACGACCTCCATCTCGATGCAAGATCAAGTCCCAGGGCCTTATGTTATCTAGGAGCTTCAACCATATGTGTATAAATTATACTTGAGTATAACTTACACATTATGATGAAAGTGGCTAAAAAGTATAAACTTTCAATTCTATCATTAATCACAAAGACTGTTTGTTACAAAGAAAATTTAAAAGCATCATCAATCTCATTGGCTTGCTGGGCACTAGTCTAATAGTTCAGATGAACGTTCTACCACAAACTTTACTTCCTAAATTTTTCTTTATTTTGATACTATAAAAGAAAGGACTAATGTTTTATCTAGCGTGCAACTTTGTATCTGTCTCAAAATTTCATAGAAAAAATATTGGAGCCTTTCTTTCTTTTCTTTCTCTTCTTCGTTTTTCATAAATGAAGATCTATAATATACTTTTGAAGGAATATAGTGATATTATTCAACCCTTAATTAAGTTACATCACTATTTGGACCTAAAAATGAAGTTTTATATACAATCGGAATGGGCTGAATTTTTGCCCTTTTCGCCATGCCGAAATAGATTAATAAATCTCAGGTCACTTTGATGCATAACAGGGCAGCCCATTTCAAAGGCCTAAGACCGAAAGAAGTTAAAGGCCCATAAGCTCAGGTTGGCAAAAAATTAGGGGAAAATAAAAAATAATAAAGTTAAGATTAAACCCTTGTTTTTAGGGGGTTTTTAGCATAAACAACAACAAACTGGCTAAAATCAGGCATTGTTACAACTAACATGCCTAAGATAAAGGACAAGTAATGCTGGAGATTTTAGAATTCAAATAAAGTAGCACAACTGCAATAATCAAGACCTATAAAGATTAGCTTTAACTGACCCGATCAAAGCAAGTTACCCAGCTCCACTACCTAAAGACCTATAAAAGGGAGTTGGATCAACGATGAAATAGAACACAACACACAATCCAACAACATCAAATAACAAATCTCTCAATCAAGAAATCTACACTTCTCTGATTCTTTTAGCTAAATGGACAAAGATTAGCTTTAGTTCAGTAGGTAGAAAACCGTTATATGAGTGTTTCTAGCCATGCCCATTTAGCTCGAGATAAGGTTATCAATGCAATTCACTATATAACGTCACGTAGTCATAGCCATCACTGACTCGAATTGGGCCTGATTGGAGGTAAGATATCAATGCAGCGGAGTGCTATCCTGCATTAATGTCAAGCGTATGCATGAAGTGTAGTAAGAGTCATCAATGATCACTGAATTGAGCAATCTTTCAATGGATTCACACGTAGCCACCGTACAGAGTCATCAATGAGGCTGATTTGTAGTTGAAGTCCCTAGCAGTCTCTCAATGCACTTTTTCATAGATATGGCCTGTGTCATCAATACACGTGTCTGTAGCTAAATTTATAATGTCCAGTGGTGAGTAGCCATCATCTCACAATGCACTTTTAAGTTTAAAGTTTTTAGTCCCTTTTCGAATCTTAGAGTACTAAATCCCTAAGTCTTACATTAGTTGTAGGCAAGTAGAACCTCAGGGGTAGTGTTTGCCTACTCCGACTCAATCGTTTTACAAATAAACGTCGTAAGCTCAAAAAACCTTTTCACTTTGAATCATCAAGACTTCAATTTGTGTGTTCTTTTGCACTGGCAAGCCAATACTAAATGTACAGAACTCATTTTGACTTCACTATTTTCTTATCAAACCTAGTGATTTCGAACCCTAAGAAACCACATCAGTACTACTCTCAAAAATTTATGCAAACATATATTTTTTGCATGCCCGATAGGACAGTACTTAAGTTGTCAAGAAGATTTTGTTAGCATATAGATCCCAGGAAGCATGTTTAATTCCGTTCAATTGCATATTTGCATTCTTTATTAAAAAACCACAAAAAAGGAAAAATCAAAATTCATAAAAAGAAAGTCGGTATGGGACCATGTCTACGGAGCCAAACTCAAAGTGAACATGGTTCAGACTATAAGAACGAGGTGAACAATTGATAGACTCTAACGAAATCAAAGAGTGCTTGAAGAGGCACCAATTCAAAAAGCACCCCCCTTACTGGCCAGAGTGGCCAACTGTGGTAAAAACGCAGTATACATCATGGAAAAGTGGATCGCAGAATCTAATTGTAGGTTTTAAGAATTGATGGAAAAACAATAGAGAGAAGAATCAGAGAGGGCCGAACTTATGGCCACCATGCTAGAATCACTCCGAATGTCTGATCCACATTACGAAATGTGCTTGCGTAATGTAGCAGCCAGGATGGATAGCATTCCACCAGTAAGAAAACCTCCACAACGAAGTGAGGTAGAATAGCATTACAAGCCTGAGCATGACGACTCACAACAAGAGCGACTAAATCTTAGAGGCCTAATATTGATACTGGTAAAATAGTGGCGTTCGAATTGAGGGAAGCGCTCTCGGAAAGAGAAACATCAGGCTCTAGGAGCCATTTCGACGGGCCTGATGTTCCTTATACAATACCATATGTAATGGATAGACCCCAACCAACCACAATTCGAGATGACAACATAGCCTTGTCTCGATGAGGGAAACAGGAAGTGTTGCAACAAGAGCTCGTGAGGCTTAAGCGATTAGCCTTGCCACCCAGGTATTCTTGCCTATATCCCCCACAAATCGATATTATCCTTTTTCCTCAAGTGTTTAGGTTCCTTATTTCACTCTGTTTAATGGGGATGGATCACAAACCATAATCAAGCACATAGCTAAATTCACTACACAATGTGATAATTCAGAATGGATGGTAACCTAAAATTATGATTATTTCCTATTCTTTAACTGGTGAAGCTTTCTTGTGGTATATTTAATTGAAACCAGGTTCTGTTCCAGACTGGCCTACTATGGAATGTCTATTCCATACTAACTTCTATTAACTTACCCCGAGAGGTATCCATATCAGAATTAACTAACATTAGACAAATGCCCAGGGAGTCAGCCGAAGAGTATATGGGAAGATTTGTCCGGGCCAAGCATTTTTGCCCAGTAATTATGACTGAAGAGAGTTACACTAGTTTAGCCATAGGAGGCATGCACCACGAGTTTTGCCGAAATGGATGAATAAGAAGATGTGAATCGATAAAAAATAATTCCAAGTAGAAGGAGTGAATATAGTTAATACACAAGAAGGACCAATCAAAAAGAAAGACCAACAGAATGAACAAATGACAATACAACCAGAATAGTAGTTGGGCCTCTATGCCAGGTGCCATTCCGAAATGGCAACAGTGCCATGCTTTTATTTGACAGAAGTAATGAGTCCATATTACCCTTGGGCCAACCCCATGGCCAATTTTTCTATGGTTCCACAACTGCCTATAGTGCCATATCCCCCTCATACACTCAAGGGGCATTGTTCCAATGGTGAATCATCACAACAGGGATAGAATAGTCCACTTTAAAGGGTTGCTAAAGAACCAAGCAATAAGATGAGGGCACCCTCTAGCCCACCTCGAAGACGTAAGCCAGCTCGAGAACTAGTTCATTCCAGGATTATCAGGCCACCAACAGCCTGAGAAGGGCATTAGACAATAGTGAGGCATCCCAAGTTCCCGAACTGAAAGAACCCTCACGAAATGACCCATACACAATATCAAAGGTACTTGCGACAGCACAAGGAAGCTGAATTGCTCAGAAAGGAGACATCCAAACCTACCAAAGACAAAACTATGATTTCAACAGACCCAAAAGGTGAAGAAGTTACTTTGACCAGTATCCAATTAAGGAAGAGAACTGTCAATTCCAATTATATCAGAAATCGACGAATCAAAAGATGAGAATGCTAATGATTCGAAGAGTGTTGAAGAGGAGGACGCTTTAGAAGAATGGATCGAAAAGACGGAGGAGTTAAATCAAAAAGATAGGGAGCTGCCAATGGAAAGCAAAGCTTCAGACATAGCATCAGCTAGTGGCGACACCCTTCACATGGAGTACAACATGGTATGGGCATTTCAAAGCGTTGTTCCAAAAGCCACCGCCAAGCATGGTGAAGCACATGAAGCCTCTTTTTATGGTTGGCCATCTCGATGGCTAAGCCCACGGGAAGGATGTTGGTAGATAATGGAGTTTTTGTGAATATCATGTCTCTCCATACTATAAAATGTATTGGAAAGGAGAAGGTTGATCTCTTGAGAACAAATGTAGAAATCAGCAACCTCGCAAGCGGGAAGGTTGACATCATGGGCATTATGCCTGTGGAGGTGAGCATTAGGAACAAGACCGTCACCTTTGCATTCTTTGTAATAGACGCAAAAACCTCTTACAATGCCTTGTTAGGAAGAGATTGGATTCATTTTGCCATGTGCATCCCATCAATATTGCATCAGTTTTTGGTATTTTTGGGACATGGCAAGGAACAACCCGAAGTGGTGAACGTAGAGGAAAGGCCGTTCACGGCCAATGTTAATGTAGTAGAAGCTAGGTATTACTCCGATAATGCAGGCCCTATAGGTTTGTCGGACAGGACAAATATAGCCGTCTGCTTTGTGCCACCTCATCTATAGCACTAGTTAGTTAGAAGTTGCAATGACCAAAGAAATTAGCAGGCCTTGTAACATCAATGAGAGGTTGCTTTCTATTCCTCAAAGTGTTTTCCATGAATAAGATAGATATTGATGAAGTTGTAATCATTCCGAATAATGTTGGATCAAAAATAATAAATGAAACTTTAACCTTGTTGGCTAGAGACCTTTCCGACTAATATAACTGTAATGCTCATGTGATTTATGAACATGATAAAGATCTCACTTCGACAGATGAGATCACTATAGAAGAATTAAGTGTTTCTCCAAAAAAACTTGATGATGTCAGAATCGAAGTTCAGGATCCTGTCATCGAAATGATACCAGGCACTAAAAATGATCATAGGCCAACATACATTAGTGTTTTATTAAGTCCAGAAAACAAAGAGGCCACGATCAATTTACTTAAGCAATACAAGGACAATTTTGCATGGAATTACGATAAGATACCTGGCCTCAACAAAGAATTGGTTGAAAATCGTATACCCATTTGCCTAGGTTCAAGCCATGGAAACAACCTCTTTGACGTATGTCCGTAGAAGTCTGTGTTTTAATCAAAGTAAAAATTAAGAGGTTGCTTAAAATAGACTTCATCGAAGTGGCCAGATACCCTGAATGGGTGGCCAATGTTATGCTAGTTATAAAAAAGTATGGCAAATTAAGAATCAACATAGACTTTAGGGATTTAAACTTGGCATCACCAAAAGATGAATACACTATGCCAATGGCTGACACAATGATTGATGTTGTCGCAGGACATGATTTTCTAAATCTTATCGACGGTAAGGCAAGTTACAATAAAATCTTTGTGGCTGAAGAGGACATCCGGAAATTGGCATTCCAATGCCCGGGGGCTATTGGTACCTTACAGTGGAAGGTTACGCCATTTGGTCTTAAAAATGCCAGAGCCACATATCAAAGAGGCATGAATTGTATCTTTCATGACTAGATGAATGATTTTGATAAGATCTACGTTGACGAAATCATCATTAAATCTACAAGTTTTGCTCCACACTTGGAGCATTTAACTAAGGCTTTAGCCAGAGTTGAACCTACAAAAATGTGTGTTCGAAGTGGTTGTAGGGCACTTTCTTGGGTTTTTGGTACTTAAGAAGGGCATCGGGGTGGAATCCAACAACGCAAAAGCCATCTTGGTTGCTCAACCCTGACAAGTCATAATAAGAGCCGCTAACTACGTGGTTCTAGGAGATGACTTGTTGTATTGACAAAGTCACGACGAAGTCCTCCTACAGTGTATCGAACATGAGGAGGCAGTGAAGGGCATACTGAAAGTACACAAAGGAGTATGTGGAGCCCACTAGAGTGGCCGCAAGATGCATGGTTAATCGAGCGTTATGGCTATTTTTGGCCAATGATAGTTCGTGGCTGAAGAGTTCCAACTACATGGCCCAATTCAAAGGGTTCTAGCTGAAGAGATAAATCTGATAGTCAAACCATAGCCATTTCGATATTGGGCCATTGATTTGATAGGAGCCATCTTCCCTCCCTCTTCGAAGCAGCACACCCATATCATCACCACCACTGACTATTTCCTGAAATGGGTAGAGGCCATTCCACCAATTAGGGGGCTATAGTTAACTTCATCAAAGAAAATCTGGTCCACAGATTCGAAATCCTACAAACTATCATAACGGATAGGGGAACCATGTTCACAAGATCCGATATCTAAGCCTTTGCCACAGAGTATGACATTCAACTCACACATTCTAGTCAGTATTCTGCATAGGGGAATGGTCACGTTGAGTTCACTAATAAAATATTGAAGAGCATCCTTTCGAAAATGATGGAGGATAATATCAGGGTGTAGGATCTATTGCTTTTCGATGTATTATGGGTGTATCAAACTAGCAAATGCACAAGTATAGGAACTACTCCATTTTGGCTAACTTATGGCCATGACATTGCTCTGCCCATGGAGATTAGTGTAAGGTCTACTCGAATTACCCAACAGAACAACCTCATTGCTGATGAATACCATTGTTAAATAGTAGATGAGCTTGACACCATAGAAGATGTTAAGATATAGGCATTAGATTCTATTGAAGCCTAGAAAAGGCAAGTCGCCAAGGATTTGGCAACCTTGTTTGGAAAGTAGTTTTTGCTCTAGAAAGGAAAGATATTGTGTTAGGAAAATGGAGCCCTATTTGGGAGGGACCATTTACAGTCCACTCGATAACCAAAGGGAATGATTACTTGCTACAAGGTCTAGACAGAGACTTGCTTAGGGATCTAGTAAATGGAAAGTACTTGAAAAGGTACTACTTGATATTATGGGAAACATTCACATTGGAACTATGAAATGACTTGATGGCGATTAACGCCAGTCAGGCTTAGGGCCATCTTCTTTATTTCGAATAAAGTATCACAGTTTGGTCTAGTTAAAGGCTTTCTTTTTCACACAAATGGTATTTTTGAAGAAATCTTGATTTAGGCAAACCAAAAACACCAAGTAAATTGAATAAAGAGGCGTACGTTCAAAATAGGCCAAAATATGGCAAAATGTTCTCAAAGCAAATCCCTAACATAACAAGATAAAAATGATCCTTGGCAACAAAACTGCCATTTCAAAATGGCACACAGGCCTTAGAATAGGTTAAATAGGCCCTCCTGATCATTTGGCTGTTGGAGCTTCCTTTTCTTAGGCAACACTGCTTGGCCCCGCTGTTGCTGGAGGTTACATGTCGAAGTCACCTCCATCACTGGACTGCCTACACTGTCTCCTATTCCGCTAGCTCACGAAGTCCCCTCACCTAAGAAATTTGCCCTAAATCAAGCAAAGAAAAGGTGAAGGGAGTTAGTCACCTCATCAAGTTTCGTGGAAGCAGCTTTAACTTGGAGCTTGCGATCAAGGCCCCTGACCTTGGCCTTTTGATAAGCCACAATTTGAGCATTAGAGCTGGCTTTGAGCTCTTCGACTTCATTCGAAAGACCAAGAATTTGCTGATCAACATCTTCAAGGAGCTTCATGAACCATTCTATTTCAGCAGCCAAACTGTCTCATTTGGCAGCTAAGACTTGTTGCTCTTCAGCTTTCCTGCTAAGCTGAACACGAAGTACCTTCAACTTCTCGACCGGCGGACCAGTGCTGGAGATATAAGAAGCTTAAAGCACGGCATTGCTATTCTCACACTTTGACCCCAATTTTGGTAAACTCCTTTCAAACTCCTCATAAAACCGTTTCTTGTAGGGACTATGCCAAGGCGATAGATCTCCCCTAGAATTTCAATGAAAAGGTTCCTCCATGTCCCTATAATGGTTGTAGCAGATTCAGTGTCCACCCCGAGTATCGAAAAGATGGGTGGCGACCTCTGTAATAGGGTCATCCCCAAAAATGGAGTCTAATAATTCCACCACATCTTTGACACTACTCATTAGGGTCGAACCTGCCAGGATCGGGGAGAAACGGCCTGTAAAAGATTTGAATAAAGACCACGCCTACTTAACAAAACAAAAGGGAAGAATATAATAATAACATAGAGGAAAAGAGTGAGGATGCAGTCGAAATCAGTTGGGGGAACAGGCTATGGAAAAGGTTGCCATATCAAAAGTAGACCATTAGAATTAGGCCTCTATAAAATAACACCGTGAGAGTAGTTGAAAAGAGGAAATTACCTATACTACTACAAGTGGAAGTGGCCGAGGAGGTAGCGTCGCCATCTTGTCAGATGGGTGGATCTCCAAAGTTTCGGCACGCATATAGCCCGCCGTTGTTAGGTCAGCAAAAACCATGTCAATAGCCTTATTGATATCAATGGATTCCCCAATACTTCAGGCCTGAGGGATAGGATCAGTAGAGGCAGAAGCAGTGGCGTTAGGAGAAGTCTCAGGGTCAGAACTAAGAGTGATTAGGCGACTTTTCGTTGCCTTTTGTTTGATAAGCTTGGGTCTCTCACCTGAAGCAGTGGGTGCATGCATGCTCCGACGAGGGACCTACGAGTAAAAAAATTTAAGATGGTGGAAATCGAAGAGGCAGAAGGGAGATCAACAAATAGATACCTGAGTATGAGTGTCATACTCATCATTGTCAGAGTTGGACACCTCAATCACTCCTTCAATATTTCTAGAATGAAAGCAAAGGTGGGAGTAGAAAAAGGAGCATGAACAAGTACAAGCATTGGAATGGGAATACCAACAAGAATGGCAGTAGCTGTAGTTACCATGACCTCAGTCTTCTTGCGAGAACCTGGGAATAAAAAGAAAAACATCAACGAAGCATCAAGAAAAAGCAAAAGCAGCCGAGTCAGAATAATGGCAAAAGTGATAACTTCCCCTTCTATGGTCACTGCATCACTTTGAATAGGGGCAGCAAGGCGAAATAGCTCAAACCGACGAACTCCCACGGGGTCAACAACAAAAAGGCCACAGAAAGTGACCTCGTTATGGAAGCTCATGGCCTTTCAAGGGGAAGGTCAGGAATAATCACCCAGGGTATAAATTCAAGTAAAGGGGGGGGAGGGGGGCTAGTTAAGCACAATGGTTTATAAAAGGTAGACCAATGATTTGTGCTCTAACTTCTTCCTAATAGTGTGTTTGCGCAAATTTTTGACAGTCACGCTAACGTGGTCACTTAAGGTTCGACGTTACCAAGTCCGATAAGGAAACAGTGAATTTGAAGTGAGTTTTTGTGTCTAAATGCGGGCGTGCCGGCGTGCAAGAACACACAAGTAGAAGTCTTGATGATTCGAAGTGAAAATATTTTGCACCTAAGACTTCTATCTGAAAGACGATTGAGATGGAGGAGGCAAACACTACCCCTGAGGTTCTATTTGCCTACAATTTATTGTAGGACTTAAAAATTCAGCACTCTAAGAGTTGAAAAGGGTCAAAAAAGTTGAATCGAAGAGGAAATATAATCAAAGATGATGGTTACTCGCCATTTGGACTTCACAAGACTAGACTATAGATATGTGTATTGATGACTCGGGCCATATCCATGACAAAAATGCATTGAGCAGCTCCTAAAAACTCTAGCTACAAATCGACCACATTAATGACTCCGGCCATATCTATGCATGGATGTACTCAAAGAACTCTCACTCTGAAAGGCATTAATTGACTCCATCTACACTTCGTGCGCTCAATATGAATGCAGGATACCACTTCATCGCATTGATATCTCATCTCGAATCGGGCCCAATTCAAGTGTGTGATGGTTACAACTTCGTGACGTTACAGAATGAGTGCATTAATATGCCCACTTTGAGCCAAATGAGGTATGGCTACAAACATTCATATAATGGCTTTGTTACTTAGTGAACTAAAGCTAATCTTTGTTCATTTATACTAAAAAATCAAAGAAGTGTTGATTTCTTGATTGAAAGAGTTGTTTTTGTATTGTTGATTGACACTATGTGAAGTCAAATGGTAAATCTAGCTCCCTTTAATTGGCTTCAAGCTGCAACCGAATTTTTTTATTCTTGGAGTTGGATAGCTTATTCAAGTTTGGCCATTCAAAATGAATGCCAGCCCTTATTTCTTGCTATGTTAATTATGCCATCCTATTTGAATTTTCAATTTTCAGCATCACATGGCCTTTATTGTAGGCATGGTTCGATATAATAATGCCTATTTTTAGCCAATCGATTATTTCCTATCTAACAACCCCTAAAAGTAAGGGCTTAGTTTTGACTTTATTATTTTATTTTTCTATTTTTCTATTTTTCTATTTTCTAATTTTCTGCTAGCTGGGCCATGGGCCTTCAAATCATTCTGGCCCAACCCCTACCATGGGTTGTTTCGCACACATCGAAGTGACCTGGGCCTTGTTAAATTATTTCGGCATGCCGAAAATGACCAAAATCAGCCCATTCTGAATTTACACAATAATTCATTTTTGGGCCCAAACAATGCCCCCCACAAGTTGTAATTTAATACAAAATTTGATCATAACTTGGTTAAAATTCCACCTACCTTGCCCATTAATTTAGCTACTTCTTTATTCATGTCACCAAGTATGATTTGGCAACTTATTTCTCTACATTGGCACAAACAAAATGAACTAAAAAGAAATATTTAATTAAGCAACGGCTATCATGTCACCAATCACCATAATAACATTTGGTAATCAAGCCACGTTAATATGATAAAATAAAAATAAAACTAAATTACCTGAATCCCACTTCATTGGTAGCTTCCCCTTCTTCTTTACTTTGGCTCATTTTGAATGCATTCTTCTTTATTTCGATTTATTAAGTCATTTGATTTGCTTGAGTTAAAATTTCTTCAAAAATGTTTATGTGAAAAAGAAATCCCTTACCCAAATCAACATAGTAACAATTCGCTCGAAATGAAGAAGATAACTCCAAGCTCGTCTGGCATTAACTACCATCTCGACTTAGGTCATTTTGGTGATCTAATGGCAATGTTTCCCACAATGTGGGGTAGTACTTCTTTAAGAATTTGCCATTTACTAGGTCCTTAAGCAAATCACAGTCCAGACTTTCTAGCAAATAGGCGTTCCTTTAGTTATGGAGTGGTACTGCAAAAATTACCCTCCATAAATGGTCGCCAATCCGAAATAGTTTGGCCTTGACTTTTCTATCATAAGCCTTAGCAAACTCGTCTCTTCTAGGCTTCAATAGAACCCAACGCCTGTATTCTAACATTTTCAACGGCATCGAGTTCATCTACCATCTTGCAATGGGACTTATCGATGGTGAGATCATTCTGTCTGGGTATTCGTGTAGATCTTACGTTAATTTCCACAGGCAGGACAGCGTCGTGACCATAATTTAGCCGAAATGGGATAGTCCTTGTGCTTGTATGTTTGCTAGATCGATATGCCCACAGTGCTTTAGAAAGTAATAGATGCCATGCTCTGTGATTATCCTCCACCATTTTCGAAATGATGTTCTTTAGGGTTTTATTGGTCGATTCAGCCTGTCCATTCCCTTGGGCATAATACAGTGTGGAATACGTATGTTGAATGCCATATTCTACAGCAAAGGCTTGAATTTCAGATCCTGTGAACATGGTCCCTCTATCCATTATGATAGTTTGAGAGATTTCGAATCTATGAACTAGATACTCCTTGATGAAATCGAATACCGTCCCCTAATTGGTTTTCTTGAGCGGCATGGCCTTTACCAACTTTGTGAAATAGTTAGTGGCAGTGATAATATAGGTGTGCTGTTTCGAAGGAGGGAAAGTGGCCCCTACCAAGTCAATAGCCCAGCACCGAAATGACCGTGATTTGATTATAAGATTCATTTCCTCGGTTAGTACTCTCTAAATTGGGTCATGCAATTGCCATTTTTTGCAACCCTTAGCCAGCCAATGGCAATCTTGGACCATTTTTGGCCAGAAATAGCTATATTATTTGATCAACCATGCCATTTTGAGACCTCTTTGGTGGGCTCCACGTACTCCTTCGTGGACTTCCATCATGATTTTCACTACCTCCTCTTGTCCGACTTACTATTAGAGGACGTCGTCATGAGTTCATCGATATAACAAGTCATCACCTAGAACCACACAGTTAGCGACCCTCATCTTGACTTGTAGAGGTGCTTCGTTAGAAGGATCTTTCAAATAACTCAGTATTGGTTTACACCAGTCCTCGGATTGTTTCATAGTACTTTCAACATTACAAACATTGCCTTGTTCAAAATGAGAGTGGTAGGCCTGCCTTTTAATGGTATAACCGCTGGCCATACATCCTTTAGGGAATTCCGCCCTAGTGGCTATCTGAGCCAATTCATTGGCTTCGAAGTTAGATTCTCTAACCATATACTGAAATGTTACCTCATCAAAACTCGTTAATAATGCATTAACCGTGGAAATATACCTATCGAGGATGGGGTTTCTACATTGGAAAGCTCCCTGGATCTGCTTGATGACGAGCTGGGAGTCTCCAGTTACGCTGATACTAGATCTTCCTAACTCACATAATAGCTCCAACCCAAGGATAAGGGCTTCGTACTTGCCTTGATTGTTAGTGGATAGGAATTCGAATTGGACTGCCATGTCAGCCCCAGATACTTTGTCTATTCGAGACCCATCGAACTGAAGATTCCTTGGCTTCAAAAATACTGATAGCATCTCGATTTGCTGAGCCACTTCGTCATTTATTTCAATACTAGGGTGGTCAATGAGGAACAAATTACAACTAATACTCCATTAAGTGGATTGCCCATCGGCCTATCCGACCACATTCTATCGATCTTGACAGAATATATTTCATTACATTGATGCTACTGATCACAAGCACTCTTACTGGGAAGAGGTAATGCCGCAACTTGATGCATGCAAAGTAAATCATCAAACACAGCTTTTCGATAGGATGGTATCTTCATTTCATGTCACTCAAATGCCTACTTAAATAATACACAGTTCATTCAAGGCAATTCTCATCGTCTTGAGCTAAAAAAGCCCCAACAGTCTCACCGGCTGCCGAAATCTGGAGCTTAAGCAGTTCTCCTTTTTACAGTAGTATCATCACGGGAGGGGAATTCAAGGCTTTTTTGATCCTCGCGAATGCTTGCTCAAGTTCTTCTAACCATTTAAATGTGTCATGGTCCTTTAGTTTCAACAAAGGTGAGAAAATCTTAGTTTTGGCTACAAGGTTTGAAATAAACCTTCTTAAGTAATTGACCTTTATGAGAAACTGTTGAAGCTCTTTCTTGGTTCGTGGTGGCTGGGTGGCTAGGATGGCCTTTGTCTTGTTGGCTTCCACTTCGATCCCTTTTTTATGCACTAAAAATCCCAGAAAGTGGCCTACACCCACTTCGTACACACACTTCAGTGGGTTCAACTTCAGTTGAAATTTCCTTATCTTTTTAAAGGCCTTGGTTAAGTGCTCAAACTGTTGAGTGAAGTTGATAGACTTAATGATGAGATCATCAATGTAGATCTCAATGAAGTCATTTATATAGTCATGAAAGATGCAATTCATGGCTCTTTGATATGTAGGCCCGACATTTTTAAGGCCAAACGGCATACCCTTCAATTGAAAGGTACCAATGCCCCTCGTGAATTGGAATGCCAGTTTTGGGATGTCTTCTTCAGCTACGAAGATTTGATTGTACCCTGCATTGCCATCAACAAGAGTTAGAAACTCATGCCCTGCGATGACATCTATCATCATGTCGACAATTGGCATTGTATATTCATCTTTTAGAGATGCCAAGTTAAATCTATGCCAATTCTCAGTTTGCCATTCTTTTTTATGACTGGCACGACATTAGCTACCCATTTAGGGTATCTGGCCACTATGATGAAGTCCAATTTAAGCAATCTCTAGATCTTCTCCTTTATTAGAGCATAGACTTCCTTGTACTTGTGTCGAAAAGGTTGTTTTTATGGCTTGAACCCAGGCAAAATGGGTAAACGATATTCCACCAAGTCCCTATTGAAACCGGGCATCTCATTGTAATTCCACGCAAAATAATCCTTATATTGTTCAAGTATGTCGATCATGGTTTCTTTATTTTTGGGATTTAGCAAAGTGCTAATATACGTTGGCCTATGATCGTTTTCAATGCTAAGCTCCACTCCGATGGTAGGATCCTGTACTTGGATTATGACGTTGTGACATCCCCCTCGCTAGGATCGTCCTATACGAGTAGGGCTCACTCAACGATCTTGCTGAGTACCAATTTTTTTCCAATCGGTACGCAATACATGCAACTTATTTAGTATTGCCCAATATTAAAATCGAGATAAACAAAAACGCAATTAAGTTACATAGAACTGTAAGGTACAACTATCCAAGTACAAAACTTTAACTAGTGATTTTTCATTTTTTATTAAATAAGACAGCCTACTATACAGGATAAACAACTATGTGCTAATGATTGGTAATGCTACAATCGCCTTATCCGAGTCCCCTCAACCTATTTCCTGAAACTGAGGCAATGAACAGAAAGAACTTGGGGTGGTAAGTCCAAATGACTTAGTGAGGCGGGAAATATACATATAGATATATAAATTGAAAATAAGAGTCATAAACCAACAAAATAATGAATCATAAGAAGGTGTGTCTGCACAAACTTGAACAAGACAGATAGTGAGCCATGAACGGAATCTCCAACCTTATTACTACCCAAAACAGATAAACATATCATAAAATCCTTATGCCTCCTCTTTGTGTCAAGGAGCGACCTTGACAACGGTAAACGGTAAACAGTAAACGGTAGGTGTACCACGTGCCCGTGCAATACACCGAGCCAATCCCTACTACAATTAACCTCCAACTATATGTAGGAATCAGGTCCAACAGAATGGTATCACGTAATAAGGTTCTATCGACGGTCCGTTCCGCCCGATATACCCCGCTCACATGTACCTGGGCCCAAACTTCCCAAGGGCGTCCCCAAGGGTATCAATAGATCATATCAAGACAGAATGGCTCACAAACTTTCAATAAACAATAGCTTGTTTCCAACACCAGGGATACATAAAAACATAATTAAAACATGATATCCCAAGGGTGTCAACAAATCATTTTGAAACAGACATAACTTACAATATCAGAAATGAAATACTTTTCGGGTATAACTTGACTTATAATTCAGAAAAATATTTGGTTGAAACGTGGAGAGTAAGATATAATTCCAAAAGGTTTGGATAACATAAATCAGACAAGGTAGGCCATACAAATAATATTTATAACATATAGTTCAATGCCCCAGCAAGGAAGGTAAAAGGCACTCACCTTAAGAGCTTATTGTCTCACCAAGTTTATGAATTAGGTGGACTATGTCAACTTGGTAATCTCCTTTTCAAGAGTGTTTTATGGAACTAAGGAGATGTATAGGGGGCTAATATGTGTATGTATATGAAAAAGGAAGCGTTTATGTGTATATATATATGGGTAGGAGATATTCTACAAATATGGAGTGTTTTGTATGTTGAGAGCAAGGTTAGTGTGGGTGGGTGTGTCTTAGGCGGGATTTAGTGTGTTGTGGGATGCAAATGGGGTGCCAAGCTCCCCTATTTATAACAATTTGTTGCAAGAAATAGGATTATTATATACTTTAAGTCATTTTCTAATTACTATTATCTTATCCAAATCTTATCATAATCTTATCTAATCATACCCAATCCTATCTAATCTTATCCAATCTTATCATAATCTCATCTTATCTTATCAAATCTTATCTAATCTTATCAAATCTTATCTAACCTTATCCAATCTTATCATAATCTTATCCAATCTTATCATAATCTTATCTAATCTTATCAAATCTTATCTAATCTTATCTAATCTTATCTAACCTTATCCAATCTTATCATAATCTTATCCAATCTTAACATTTAAGAACATTTATTAGGAGAAAATGACATTTTTGGATAACTATGTATATATATGTGATAAAACATGACCTATTATATATATATATATATATATATATAAATTCAAAAATTACATGTATATATAGCTATATTTTTGAAATATATAAATATATTTATATATATGGCTTTTAAATAAATAAATAAGTTGTAATTTTTGAAAATAATATGAAGTACCGGGGCATTATAGATCTATATATATAATTTCAATGTATAAAAATCGGGATGTCACAGACGTCATCGAGTTTTGCCAGACCGGCACTCAATTCTTTTAGAGCTATCTCATCTATCGAAGTCAGATCTTTATCGTCCTCATAAATAAATCTGCATCATGACTTTACGACTATAGTTATCAGAAAGGTCTCTAGTCAATAAGGCCAAAGTTTCATTTATTATCATTGATTCGGTATTATCTAGAATTATTATAATTTCGTCTACATCGACTTTATTCATGGCAAACATCTCAAGAAATAGAAAGCAGCCTTCATCAATGTTACAAGGCCTCCTAACTTCCTTGGTCATTGTAACTTCTACACTAACAGGTGCCACAGATGAAGTGACACAAAGCGGACGACCATACTTGTCCTGTCTAATGAACCTGTAAGGTCCGACATTGTCGGAGTAATATCAGGCTTCTACCACATTCACATTGGCCGTGAATGGCCTCTCTTCTACCTTCACCATCTCTGGCTCATTCTCGCCATTTCCCAAAAATACTAAGAACTGATGAAATGTTGACGAGATGCACATGGCATAATGAATCCAATCTCTTTCTAACATGGCATTATAGGAAGTCTTCGCGTCTATCACAAAAAATGCAAAGGTGACAGTCTTGTTTCCAATGCTAACTTCAACAGGAAGAATGCCCATGATGTTACTAATTACCACATTTGTTTTCAAGAGATCAGCTTTCTCCTTTCCAATATGCTTCTTAGTTTAGCTTGCCACGGTGGCTCCATTATCTACCAGCAGCCTTCCAGTATGCTTGTCATCGAGATGGCCAACCATGAAAAGAGTCTTCACATGTTTCTCCATGCTTGGCGATGGCTTTTGGAACAGAGCCTTGATCTCCTCAACTATCTTACTCTTCTGGATCACTTGTTCAGAATTACGAACAAAATGGGCCAAGGGTTCACGGTCACCCCAGACCTCACTGTTATCTCCTGAGTCTTTTTTAGTATCATCGTTAGCCATAATATTAGAAGGGAATGCCCATACCAAGTTGCATTTCATGTGAATGGTATCGCCACTGGAGGATGGTACGTCCGTGGTTTCGCTCTCCATTAGCAACCCCTTGTTTATCTGATTTAGCTCTTCTATCTTCTTAATCAATTCATTCAACAGATCCTCTTCTCCAACATCCTCTGATTTGCATGCGGCGTCATTCTTTAACTCGTAGCTCTCCGATGCCATCGGAATGACAGTCCTTTTTTTCCAACTGGATACCAGTTAAGATAGCTTCCTTGCTTTTTGAATATGTCGAAA
This sequence comes from Petrea volubilis, assembly GCA_026212405.1. NCBI lineage: Eukaryota > Viridiplantae > Streptophyta > Magnoliopsida > Lamiales > Verbenaceae > Petrea > Petrea volubilis. The sequence continues at coordinate 11,229,585 of CM047878.1, forward strand.
TCACTAATTTACCCTTGGTGGATTTTTCTATCTCCTTTCTAAGCATTTCAACCTCCTTGCATTGTTGCAAGTACCTTCAATATTGCGTTCGGGTCATCTCACAAGGACTTTTCTCATGAGGGAGCTTAGGATGCCTCACTGCTGTCCAGCATCCCTCTTGGGTTGTTGGTGGCCTAATGAATCTCGAATGAACTCTGGTTCATGTCTTTGAGGTAGGCTAGGGGGTGCCCTCCTCTTATCACTCCGCTCTTTATCAACCCTTCGAGGTGGACTTCAATCCCACTTGCTTTTATTCCAATCCTGTTGCAATAGCTCACCATTGGCATAATGCTCCCCCGAGTAAGTAAAGGGGATATAGCACCATAGGCGGCTATGGAACTATAGAAAAACTGGCCATGGGATTGGGGCATCATTGCCATTTCGGAATGGCATCTGGCACAGAGACCCAACTTTCATTTTGACTGTGTTATCGTTTGCTCATTCTGCTGGTTTTTCTTTTTGATTGGCCCATCCTGTATGTTGACCATGTTCACTCTTTTGACCTAAAATAGCTCTTTATTGACTACCATCTTTTTATTCATCCATTCTGACAAGAAATGCAAGGTGTCATTGTCCAAGCAACATTGGATCATTCATCTAAAAACCAGACAGTCATTAGTGTTATGAGTCCATGCATTATGAAATTTAGAACAAGTTTTGCCCTCCAGCTCTTTGGTCGTTGGCATTCTATGATCAGTAGGAACTTTAACTTTGCCATCAGCCAGTAAACGGTCAAAAATGGCCTAAATTTTTGAGGCATTAAAACTATAATGCCTTTCCATGTCAGAATGAAATTTTGGCTTGTTCAACATGCCATAAGGAATTTTAATGTGAGGCTATAATACCCTTGGTTTTATCAAAGCCGGGTATACGGTGTTCTTTTGGCAAATGACTTGGGCTAAGCCTACTTCATTCTCCCATTCATGTTATTCGACATTGATTAGGTCTTCCTGAACTTTGACTAGGCCTACTTGATAATGAGTGGCCTTTCCATGATGACCTCTATGGTTTTCTTCCCGTAATAATTTTTCATATTCAGTAACATGCCTGATTATACCAAATGTTAACAAAAATTGTTGGCCAAACATTTTTCTTTTTTAATTTGAGATACATGCCTTCTATGGCCAAAATTGTCACGACCCGGAAAAATACCCTTTTATTTATAAAATAAAATTGGATAGAAACGCGCAACGGTAATATTTTCATAGTTGTATAAATAATTATTTTCACATATAATTTGTACAAAATACAAAAGTCACAATTTTCAAAAGAATAGAAAAGTAACTATATCGTGTAAAAAGCTTCCAAATGCTTCCGCTGCGCCACTCTGATCCGCTATCTCATTTCTGTCTAAAAAGTATTGGAAAGGAGGAGTCAACGCGACGGTTGAGTAGAAATATCATTCAACCCCATAAGGTGCGTGTGTGTTTGAATTGGTGCACGTAGACACATAATTTCACATAATACTATAATGAAAATGAAAGCATAAAATATCTAAAACTTACAAGATACTTAAATTCCTACTTTACTCATGAAATTAAACAATACTCCTACCTTGAAATGTTTTTAGGGAAAAAGAGAGGATATAGAAGGCTTTATAGGTATATATGGATGAAAATAGAAGGGCTTGTGTGTACATATATGTGGGTGGAAGATAGGCTATACATAAGAAGTGTTTTGGGTGTTGAGAGTAGAGTAAGTGAGGGGGTGTGTTTTTAGGCGGGATTTGTGTGTTTGTGGAAGAAAATAGAGAGAGTATAGTGTGTGTATGTGTGAGGACGTTTTTGGGGATGGGGAAGTATGTGGGAGGTCCTATTTATAGTGGAGAATGAGGGTAGAAGGCAAGACTTGGGGACCAAGGTTTAATAAATGCAAATCTTTCCATTTAATGCAAATCTCCCAACTAGGCATAGAATTAAATGCCAAATTAAATGAAATCTTCCACCTCCCTCCTCTATTCTAGCCTTGGTGTAACCCTAATCCATGAGTCATGAATCTAGATGAATGGAAGACCACACAAATGCACAATTTCTAGAAGAAATTCATCTTATATTAGTGTAGGATATTTTAATAAAATATTAACACAAAATCAAATAAAATCAAATAAAATCTAATAAAATCTGATTTTGATTGTCCTCATCTTATAAAATCTGAAATCATATCTTTATTTTATTAAAAATTCGAATTTGTATTTATTTATTTTGTAAAAACTGAAAATTAGGGTTTTAGGGCATAAATTAGGGTTTTTGGGCATAAAATCCGAAAATTCATAATTAATTTAGAAAAATTCCAAAATTATGAAATTTAATGTTTATAAATCTGAAATTATATGTATATTTCTCAGAAATTAAGAATATTTTAGTTATATTTTTGAAAATTGCAATTTAGGGCATAGAAAGTTCGAAAATTGACACTTTACCGTTCAAATTGTAAGTTAATCGCAAAAGCAGACGAAAATTTGAAAACAACAAGTAATAATAACATTTACAAGAAGCAAAAGATTTTAAATCAATTATTTAAATATTACAGATTACCGGGTCGTCACAAAAATGATGTAACTTTCTTCAACCATGATCACTGGGAAAAAGTGTCTGGCCAGGACAAATCTTCCTATTTATTCTTTGGCAGACTCCCCAGGCATTTGTCTCATATTGGTTAATTCTGATACAGATACCTCTATAGTCGATAGAAGTGACTGTTGAAAAAACTCTCCATAGTTGGCTAATCAGGAACAGGCCCAAGTTTCAATTCAATGTACCACAAAAAAGTTTCTCCAGTTAAAGAATTAGGGAATAGACGTAATTTTAGGTTACCATCCATTTCGACTTTACCACACTATGCGATGAATTTAGCAATGTGCTCGATTGTGGTCGAAATATTGTCGCAACATTTCCTATATCTCCTGTCGAGATATGCTTGTGTTTTCATTTCGAGTAGTGGCCAGTTGGGGTCTTGGAGCCTGTCGAAATGGTTTTTAGAGCCTGACGCTTCTCCTTCCAAGAGTACTCCCCTGGATTCAAACACCACTCTTTTCCTGGTGTCAACATTAGGGTATATTCCACGGTGATGATTACCTCCAATGTTTAGCCACTCTGGCCATGAATTGGATGGTTAAGCCTGTGGTGTTGTTCAGCCTCATTCTGTCGTGGAGGTTCACTTACTAGTGGAATGCTATCTATCCTTGCCGCCATACTACACAAGTTCATTCTGTAATTTGGATCGGATACAACATGGTGGTCATTTGTTCGGCCCTCTCTAATTCTTCTCTTTATTGCTTTTCTATCAACTCCTGGAACATACGATTTGATTATGTGATCCACTTTTCCATAACGTATAATGCATCTTCACCACAGTTGGCCACCCAAGCTAGTAAGGCTGGTGCTTCCTGAATTGGCGCCTCTTTAGGTGCTCTTTGATTCCGCTCGAGTCTGTTAATGATAGCCTGAATGTTGGGAGGTGGATTATGTCCACTCATCTCTTCATTCTGGTTATTATCTATCTCGTTCTCACTGTCTAAACCTTGTTCACTTTGAGTTTGGCTTCTTAAGTGTGGTGGTGCCATGACTTGCTTTTTATGATTTTTAATTTTTTGGTTTTTTATGGTTTTTCAATATAGAATGAAAATATGCAATTGATTGAAATAAAACGTGCTTTCTAGGATCTAAATGCTGAAAAAACCTTTTCGATACCTTAAGTATTGTTGCACCGGGGCTACCAATTTATATGTTTGCAAATAAAATTAGCACTTCTCCCCTCGGCGTGGGTTATGCAAAGAATCGGCACTTTGACTGCTCTACTTAAACTTAAGTACTATCCCGCTAGGCATGCCAAAACATATGTTTGCATAAATTTTTCACAATCACGCCAATATGGTCACTTAGGGGTAGAAGTCACTGAGTCCGATAAGGAAACAGTGAATTCTAAGCAAGTTTTTATATCTAAGTGAGAGTATGCCAGTGTTCAAGAACACACAAGTGCAAGTCTTGATGATTTGAAGTGGAAATATTTTGTGCCTAAGACTTCTATCTGAAAGACGATTGAGATGGAGTAGGCAAACAATACTCCTATGGTTTTACTTGCCTGTAATTTAATGTAAGACTTAATATTCAGTACTCTAAAAGTCGAAAAGGGTCAAAAAAGTTGAATCGAAGAGCAAATATATTCAAAGATGATGGCTACTCACCATTTGGACTTCACAAGACTCGACTACAAACACATTCGTTGACGACTCATAAAAGTTCTAACTACAAGTTGGCCACATTGATGACTTCAACCATATTTATGCGTGGATGTACTCAAAGACCGCTTTCGAGGAGCATTGATTAACTTCGTCTACACTTCCCTTCATACATGTGCTAGATATGAATGCGGGATACCACTCCGTTGCATTGGTATCTCACCTCGAATCAGGCCCAATCCAAGTGAGTGAAGGCTATGACTTTGTGATGTTACAGAATGAGTGCATTGATATCCCCACTTCGAGCCAAATGGGGTATAACTACAAAGCCAAATGGGGTATGACTACAAACATTCATATAACAGTTTTGTTATCTAGTGAACTAAAGCTAATCTTTATTCATTTAGACTAAAAAATCAAAGAAGTGTCGACTTCTTGATTGAAAGAGTTGTTGTTGTGTTGTTGACTGACGTTGTGTGATCTCAAATGGTAAATCCAGCTCTTTTATAGGCTTCAAGCTGCAACCTAATTCCTTTATTCTTGGAGTTAGATAGCTTAGTCAAGCTTGGCCATTCGAAATGAATAGTAGCCCTTATTTCTTGCTATGACAATTATGTCATCTTATTTGAATTTCAAATTTTCAGCATCACATGGCCTTTATTTTGGGCCAATTTAGGTATAACAATGCCTATTTTTAGCTAATCTACTATTTTCTATCTAACAACCCCTAAAAGTAAGGGCTTAGTTTTGACTTTATTATTTTATTTTTCTATTTTTCTATTTTCTAATTTTTTGCTGACTGGGCCATGGGCCTTCAATTCATTCCGGTCCGGGCCCCTACCATGAGCTATTCCGCAAGCGTCAAAGTGACCTAGGCCTTGTTAATTAATTTCGGCATGGCAAAAAGGACCAAAATTAGCCCACTCTGAATTTATACAAAAATTCATTTTTCGGCCCAAACACAGTGTAAAAGTGTTCCTTTACTTTACCAATAAGCCTTTCTTGCTAGGAGGGGACTCGACAAGCACGTCCTCAGGGAAAGGCACATCAGTGGCAACTTTCAGGGGCACAGTCGAGAAAGTAAACTAGGCCACAGCCACGTAGCAAGGGTTAGTCCTAGAATGACTAAAGTACCCATTCCACCAGTTGCTAAAGACGAAGTGTCCTTGGGCTCCATGGCAAAGTAAACAAATTTGAATTCATTCAAACAATGCCAAGAGTTCTACATCAAACCCCTAAAGACAAATTGATGGTTGAAATAGGGTTAGGCAACTGTTGAACCAGACCAAATTGACGTGCCACGAAGTGATGAGTATAGGGCAAGATACGATTGGAGATCATATTGTCATAATGGAAACAATATAGCAAATGCCTTGCAATGAGGTAAGACACCCATCTCCGTTGATCATGAAAATGGGAGGACATAGACCCATGGTGGTAAAACACCATGTCCCTATAGCAAAGAATAGTTCATTATGGTACACTGCCATTCCAAGGTACGTAAAAATGATCAAAGGCCCTCTCTAGATTGGTAGTCAAGATAGAGGTACGTGCCAGAAAATGAACAAAAGGCTTCCCTTCCATTCGAATGTTAGTAGACCTCCCACACAAGTGGGGGAAGTAGGCCTGAAGCCACAATTGCACTAACCAAAGGCCCCCATGGTGGATTTTCCGCTTCTTTGGGTCTTGCCTCACTTTAACCAATTTTCTAAGACCCTTGTAGATAAAAGCTAAAACAGTCGGGCCCAAGGCCAAGTCACGCTAGCAGCCAAAACATCGGCCATGTAATAAAATTTCGTCGTCTACTAGCAAGATTAACAGCAGAAGACATATTTGCATAATCATAAGGCCAAGAACCGAATGTGTTCTTCGTCAGAGACAGGGGTGGCCTTGTTCACAAAATTAGAAATAATATGCCTGTAGCAAGTCAAGGTCTTTTTCTCACCAGGAAGGTGAGAGATTTCCCAAATATTGAGGTCATCATACTTTACCTCAACACTGATAGGCCGACCAATTGGCGTAAACCTAGCCAACTCCATCAAATCAAGAAGTGTAATAGTTATGGGGCCAACGGCAAAATGGAAAGTGTTATAAATCCTACACCAAAAAGGGAGGACAGCCTGTAGAGCCCCTAAATCAAGAAACTAAGGGAGCTTAGAAACCTAGATAAGTTCATAGATCCCAATATCCTTCAAAGTTTGGTTATAGATGGCGTTAACCTGATTACACCAAATGATCGAGTTGGGAGGCCATGACCAATTACGAACAGAGGTGCCGAAAACATGGCCCGCTGGATATGGCAAGCGCTCTTCGAAATGAGTAAGTTCGCGAGGGTGATATTGGGGAATGTCGTTGTCAATGAAACATCCCAAAGAGAAGGAACCCTCATAAGAAAAACGGCGGAAGTCTGGTACGCCATCATTACAGGGAAAAGAAGATAGTTAGGGCTTGGAAATTGGGGGAAACTAAATGAGAGCAATATAGAAGGTCGGTGGAGTGATGAGAATTAAGTCAGGCATGACAGCTGGGGGGTTGATTCTAATTTATCTGAAGATAAACACTAAGAATAGTGGGAAAATGGAGGGAATTAGAAATTAGAGTTAGATGGAGTTCAAGGGGGAGAAAGAAACCATTGTGGATAAATGGCTAATTTTGGAAAACCCAAAGGGCACCATCATGATGGCACCAATAACGGCCATAATTTAAAATTGGCAAGGGTTTGGGGCTCAAAATGATAAGTTACCACCATTTACGAGGTATGTAAATATTGCATTTGTGCATACATTTTTTTTCATTTTAAAATATATATATATATATATATGTGTAAACATATATATAGAAAGAGGGGTATATATACATATACACATGGTATTTCTTTTTTCTTTTTCTGAACAGAGGTCCTAGGAAAGATAAGCCTGCCTAAATATTTACCAAGCCTCGACCAAATTCAACATTTGGTTAAGGCTTGCGGGGGGCATTGTTTGAGCCGAAAAATGAATTTTTGTATACAATCGGAATGGGCTAAATTTTTGTCCTTTTCGCCATGCCGAAATAGATTAATAAGGCCCATGTCACTTCGATGCATAATAGGGCAACCCATATCAGAGGCCCAAGACTGAAATAAGTTGAAGGCCCATAAGCCCAGGTCTGCAGAAAATAAGAAGAAAATAAAAAAATAATAAAGTTAAGATGAAACCCTTGTTTGTAGGGGTTGTTAGGATAAACAACAACAAATTAGTTAAAATCAGGCATTGCTACAAATAACATGGCTAAGATAAAGGCTAAGCAATACTGGAGATTTTAGAATTCAAATAAAGTAGCACAACTCTCATAATCAAGAAATAAGGAGGACCAATCATTTCAACTGACCTGGTCAAAGCAAGTTACCCAACTCCAAATAAAGGGGAAAGTAGTTGCAGCCTGAAGACCTATAAAAGGGAGCTAGATCAACGACGAAACATGACACAACACAGAATCCAAAAACATCATACAACAACTCTCTCAGTCAAGAAGTCAACACTTCTTTGATTCTTTTAGCTAAATGAACAAAGATTAGCTTTAGTTCAGTAGGTAGAAAACCATTATATGAGTATTTGTAGTCATACCCATTTGGCTCAAGATGAGGTTATCAATGCATTCACTCTATAATAGTACGAGGTTGTAGCTATCACTCACTCGAATTGGACCCAGTTCGAGATAAGATATCATTGCGGCAAAGTTGTTGGAGAACAATATAACAGAATATCTAAAAATTGATATTCTCGTGGGTGAATTTATTCGATAATATAAATACAATGAAATAACAGTTTTACAGTAAAACACTATAGCCAAAAGCAAACTAAACAATGCTGTAAACAAATAAATAAATAAGAAAATACAGATGACTTATCAGTATTTATTTGAAAATGTACGACTGAATCACTGGCTTGAGCCGGTTTGCCTCAAAGAAATATTCACCCCACTGACCGATGCGATGGGCCTGTGCTACTCCTTCCAGGATAAGACAGTCCAGAGGTCCGTTCCAAGCCGCACTGCTACGTTGAACCTCACTTCGGAAGCTAAACAGCTCTAGAGGTTGTGTATGCACCTCAAAACACACACTAGAAATTAAAGCTAAAATCTGTATACTCTCTTAAGACTGCAGTTTCTTAAAATAGTATACTTGCTATTCCTGCTTGTTTCGTTTTTGTTTGTCTTTGTGTGTGTTTCGCAGGGAACTAGGAGGCAGCTTTATATAGGGGGAGGAGACAACCAGCATTAAATTCTGGCACATTAATGCAAAGTTAAATTCTGGCACATCAATTCGCCCAAACGCCCGTGCCCGTGCCCGCGACATGGACCTGGACCTGGTCCGTGGTCCGTGGCTCGTGGCCGTGGTCCTGGCCGTGGCTGTGGCCAGAGCCGGAGCCGGGTCGGGTCGGGCGGGCGGCGCGCGCGTGTGGGGTTTGCCCATATGCGGTACTTAGTTGTTTAGTTTACACTACAACAACACTTAACCACATAAATACTAGCATTGTCAAGGCTAATATATCCAATGTGAGATATTTTACACAGCTTTATTTACACATAGATAATATTTTCCTTGGGCTTTATCTATGGATTATCATTCGAAATGGTTCAATCCTAGATTTCCCCTTGAAAACATCATCTTATCAAGCCCATTTCCAAAAAGTTAACCAACTTATGTTACCTAATCCATAGCATAAAGTCCTGGTTGCATACTCCTAATGTGCTTTCAAAAATGCTACCTTCCGGTTTGAACCACTATCTAGTTAACCAACTTATGTTATCACATGAACAAATGGATATATGCCTTGAATTTGAACCTTGGTTATGATGACGTCTATTGGAAACAACTAATTACATCGAGCTTCGCAATCTTCAGGGGTGACACGTTAATGGTGTCCTGATCCTGTTTCATGGATATTTTTCAAGGAGTAACCCGTCTCCTCTAATCGCGGCCACACGATAATATTCATTAGTTGGGCTTCTGCGAAGATGTACTGCTCACATCTCATCACTCTCATCACTTAAGACCTCAAACCCATACAGAGCAAGGCTCTTACTATACTAGCAGTAATACAGCACCTCCCAGGCATACCAAAGGACAGACATTAGGTACATAGTACCAGTCTAAATTTAGGTGCTAACGTTTACACCCGACTGCTTGTTTATACCACATTGAACCTTCCTTGTGGGATCTCCACTTGGTAGGTTGGGTTGCTACTGTCGGTGTAAACTCAATGGGTTACAAGTCCCATCCTCAACCTGGCTTTTTGGAATGAGTTAAACTCAAGTCCTTTCATTAAAGAATCAGCCACATTGTCTTTAGTACCAAAAAAATCAATGGCTACTATTCTTTCAGACACTACCTCCCTTATAGACTTCAGTCTAATTTGGATGTGTCTCTTAGTCTTTTGATTATACTTGGAACTCCGTATTTTTGCAATTGTGGTTTGATTATCACAATGCAAGGCAATGGCAGGGACAGGTTTACCCACCACGAGTAACCCACACATCAATCCATGCAGCCACTCAGCCTCAGTTCCAGTAGTATCTAAAGCACATAACTCAGCCACAAATGTAGACCGAGTTATGATTGTCTGTTTTGCAGACTTCCAGGAGACAGCGCCTCCACCCGGAGTAAATACATACCATGTACATCCATTACTCCCGGAGTTTTGGACAATCCAACTTGCATCACTAAATCCCTCAAGAACTTCAGGGAATTTTTCGTAACGCAGTCCAAGGGAACTTGTACCTTTAAGGTACCTCATTATCCTATCCAAAGCCTCCCAATGAGTACGATCAGGACAGCTCGTATATCTAGCCAACTTAGAGACCACAAATGAAATATTTGGTCTCGTACCATTAGCTAAATATTGTAAGCTTCCAATCACTTGAGAATATCTTAATTGAGATATTGGAGTACCAGACTTATTCTTGAAAAGAGTCACAAAAGGATCATAAAGCGTTTTTAGGATTCTACTGTTAGTATAACCAAACTTCTCAATTATCTTCTCAACATAATGAGATTGAGAAATCGTTATACCCTCAGTTGACTGAATCAGAGTCCTAGAATCACACTAGCTTCACCCATGTCCTTTATTTCAAACTTACTTTTCAAGAATTCTTTCGTCTCTTTAATAATCTCAAGATTTGACCCTATTAATAATATATCATCCACATACAGGCATAAAACGATACATGAATCACCATTTATTTTGCAGTAGACACACTTATCATTATCATTTACAACAAAGCCAAAGTTCAATATAGGTTTATCAAACTTTTCATGCCATTGTTTAGGCGTTTGTTTCAACTCATAAAGGGATTTGACAAGCTTACAAAACTTAATTTTCACTCCCGACAGCTACAAATCCCTCTGGTTGTTCCACATATATCTCTTCCTCTAGATCACCATACAGAAAGGCTGTCTTCACATCCATCTGATGGATAGAGAAGTTATATATGGAAGCTAGTGCAATCAACATGCGGATTGTAGTTAATCGAGCTATAGGAGAATACGTATCAAAGTAGTCAATCCCCTCTTTTTTCTTAAACCCTTTGGCAACCAATCTAGCTTTATACTTATCAATAGTATCATCAGCTTTCAATTCCTTCTTAAAGACCCAATTATATCCAATCATAGCACATCCCGGCGGTAAATCGACTAGTTCCCATGTCCCATTGGAGACAATGCAGTCAATTTCACTTTTGATAGCTACTTTCCAATGCTTAGCCTCAGAAGAAGCCATAGCATCTTTGAAAGTCACAGGATCATCCTCGATATTGTAAGTGACAAAGTCACTTCCAAAATCTTTAGCGATCCTGGCCCGCTTACTACAGCGAGGTTCATTAGCCTCATCAAAAGTAGAACCGGAACTACTTGGACTTACCACCCTATTTATCATCCTTTCCACATGTTCGGGAATGGAACCAGATGCAAGGGTAGAATCTAAAGTCGAAACATCTTCGGGTATTCCTTGTTTCAAAGGGAATATATTTTCGAAGAATGTAGCATCACGTAATTTGACTATTGTGTTAACCTCTATGCTAGAAATCTCAAACTTAATGACTAAGAATCTCATGGCATAACTTGTTTCCACATAGCCCAGAAAGACTACATCAACAGTTTTTGGACCAAGCTTCTTCCGTTTGTGTTCAGGGACTAAGACCTTTGCAAGACATCCCTACACACGAAAATATTTTAAACTCGGTTTTCTGCCTTTCCAGAATTCGAATGGAGTGCATTCTTTATGTTTCAGAGGGACTCTATTCAGAATATGGCAAGCCGTATTCAAAGCCTCTCCCCACATATATTTCGGCAATCCAGAATTCAAAAGCAAACTGTTGATCACGTCTTTAAATGTTTTGTTTTTACGTTCTGCTACACCATTCGAGGAAGGTGAATATGGAGGAGTCTCTTCATAAATAATACCAAACTTTTGGCAATATTCAACAAACGAGTTCGACTCATACTCACGACCTCTATCTGATCGTACTCTTTTAAGTTTCTTGCCAGTTTGATTTTCAGCTTCATTCTTAAAAATGATAAACTTTTCAAGTGCTTCATCTTTATATTTCATTAAATAAACATAACAATATTTATTGCAATCATCTATAAAGGTGATAAAGTATCGACTCTGGTCTCGTGTTAAGACCCCATTGAACTCACAAATATCTATGTGTACTAAATCAAGTCTTTCAGTATCCCTTTCAACTGTTTGATAGGGTTTTCTTACTTGTTTAGCTTCTACACACACTTGACATTTGTGATTTTGTCCAATGTCATGCGTTGAAATCATATTTAAATTCATCATTCTTTTAATAGAACCGAAATTTAAATGACCCAACCGTGCATGCCATATAGTGGAATTTTCTATATTATTAATAACAATAGAATTATAAAAATTTGAACTATTGGAACTAGAAATACTAGCATATTCAATCCGTACTTTAAATAAACCTTCAGATAAATAGCCTTTGCCAATAAAAGTTCCGTAATGTAAAATTACAACTTTTTTCAGCTTAAATGAAAGCTCACAACCCTCTTTGACTAACATTGAACCACTAATAATGTTTCGTCTAACAGAAGAGACGTGATGCACTCGTTGCAGAGATAGTGTGCGCCCTGAAGGAAACCTTAGGTCCACGCGTTCTATCCCAAGTACTTGTGCAGCACTTGTATTTCCCATCCTCACGGATTGTCCATCAATTGGCTGGTACAACACAAATAGAGACTTATCATCACAAACGTGCACATTTGCTCCAGTATCGATAAGCCAATCGAATGGTTCATAAATAGTCAAAAGTTCGGGTTGAAAAGAAACATCCCCGTCAACGTGTCCATGAGAACTAGCAATGCCAGCCTCATCCATGTTGCCTACTGGTCCTGAGGATTTTGGTTTGGTCTTTCCTTTTTCAGCCTTGTTGGGACAATCCCTGGCATAATGACCAACCTGTCCACAAGTCCAGCATGGTTTGTTTGCTTTTGGCTTTTTAGCTTTGGCTTTTCCTTTATCAATTGTTTTACAATTCGGATTGACATTTTTCAGCTTCGGGTTTTCTTTCCAAAAGTCAAAACATTTGCTTTTAACTGGAATTCAACTGGGACCGAGTGTGTCTGATTCCTATGTTCTTCTTCTATACTTATGGCAATTATTAAATCATCGAGGGATAAGTTTCCTTTTTGATGTTTTAAAGACATTCCGAAACTTTCCCAAGATCGAGGAAATTTTTCAATAATTGCCATAATCATGAACTTTTCTGGAAGTTTCATTTCAGCATCAGCAAGTGAATGTTCCAAATTAATTAGATCATGGGTTTGTTCAGACACTGACTTACCTTCAATCATTTGATACTTCAGGAATTTAGAAACAGAATACTTTTCGAGCCCTTGCTCCTCAACATTGTATTTCTTATCCAATGCTTCCCAAAGTGACTTCGCAGTATAGGAGTCTGAGCAATAGACATCAAAGAGAACATTTGACAAACCTGACAAAATGAAACCTCTGCATATTTGGTCTCGCTCAGTCCATATTGCGATTTCATTAGTTTTTGGGTCAGTATCAGTAGGTACGGGTTTGTCAGTCTGAATTACAGACAAGAGCCCCTTCATTCTGAACCAAATCTTCATTCGTTGTTACCAACGTTTAAAGAATTGGCCAGTAAATGGTTTAGGCAAACCGCTCAAGTCAATTTTTGAGAAACCAAAGGAACCAGCAGTTGAACTCGACACCATTATAAATATATTAAATGAATAAACCCCAAATAATTCTTTAAGATTGTTGGAGAACAATATAACAGAATATCTAAAAATCGATATTCTCGTGGGTAAATTTATTAGATAATATAAATACAATGCAATAACAGTTTTACAGTAAAACACTATAGCCAAAAGCAAACTAAACAATGCTGTAAACAAATAAAAAACAAGAAAGTACAGATGACTTATCAGTATTTATTTAAAAAGGTACGACTGAATCACCGGGTTGAGCCGGTTTGTCTTAAAGAAATATTCGCCCCACTGACCGGTGTGATAGGCCTCCGATACTCCTTCCAGGATAAGAGAGTCTAGAGGTCTATTCCAAACCGCACTGCTACGTTGAACCTCATTTTGAAAGCTAAACAACTCTAGAGGTTCTGTATGCACCTCAAAACACACACTAGAAAGCTAAAAACTGTATACTCTCTTAAGACTGCAGTTTCTTAAAATAGTATACTTGCTATTCCTGCTTGTTTCGTTTTTGTTTGTCTTTGTGTGTGCTTCGCAGGGAACCAAGAGGCAGCTTTATATAGGGGGAGGAGACAGCTAGCATTAAATTCTGGCACATTAATGCAAAGTTGAAACCGTCTGAATGCCAACGGACACGCAATGTACCTGGACTCAAAAACAGACAATATTCAAAAACGTGTTGTTTGACCAGGTAACGTGTCTGGCGGTTTCAAACCACGTTAATTAAATATAGTAACAAAATTCAAAATTTAGATTTTTGAATAAAACCGTTACACCAAGGGCAATTCAGTAAAAATTAAGCCCGAGACCGAGACAATTCGCCCATACGCCCGCACCCGCGACCTAGACCTGGACCTGGTCCTGGTCCTGGCACGTGGCTCATAGCTGTGGCCGGAGCCGGGTCGGGTCGAGCGGGCGGCGCGCGCGTGTAGGGTTTGCCCATATGCAGTACTTGGTTGTTTAGTTTACACTATAACAACACTTAACCACATAAATACTAGCATTGTCAAGGCTAATATATCCGATGTGAGATATTTTACACAGCTTTATTTACACATAGATAATATTTTCTTTGGGCTTTATCTATGGATTACCATTCGAAATGGTTCAATCCTAGATTACCCCTTGAAAACATCATCTTATCAAGCCCATTTCCAACAAAAGTGGTATCTTGTATTAATGCCAAGCACATGCAAGAAGAAGTGTAGCCAGAGTCATTAATGCCCGTCGGATTGAGCAATCTTTCAATACATTCACACGTAGCCATCATACAGAGTTATCAATATGGTTGATTTGTATTCAGAGTCCCTAGCAGTCTCTCAATATACTTTAGTCATAGATATGGCCCGTGCCATCAATGCACATATCTGTAGCTAAATTTGGTAAAATCCAATGGCGATTGGCCATCGTCTCTCAATGCACTTTTTCATTTAAAGATTTTAGACCCTTTTTGAATCATAGAGTACTGAATTGTTAAGTCTTATATTAAGTTGTACGCCAGTAGAACCTCATGGGTAGTATTTGCCTACTCTGACTCAGTCGTTTTACAGATAGAAGTCTTAGGCGCAAAAAACTTTTTCACTTCAAATCATTAAGACTTCAAATTGTGTGTTCTTCACACTGGCACGCCCACACTAAACGTACAGAACTCATTTTGACTTTGCTGTTTTCTTATCGAAGCCGGTAATTTCGAACCCTGAGTAACCACATCGGCACTACCGTCAAAAATTTATGCAAACAATCACCACTAATTTTCACGTATATTTCTTCATATTGAAAACTTGAACAAGTGTATATTCTATTCCTTATCTTGTCAACCTTTAATTTTGCTTGCAGTCACTAAATTTCTTTTAGGAATAATTACGTCTACACCCCCTGAGGTTTGGTGTAATTACTTATATACCCCTTCACATTTGACTATTTACAATTAGACCCCCTATAACATGATAACTTTTGAAACCCTGATGGTTTTCATGAAATTACATTTTTACCCTCATTTTGGAAACTCCAAAAATAGCCAAACCTAACATTTTTTTGTTGTACCAAAAATACCCCCAATTTAATATAAATTTAGGGATAATTACGTCTACACCCCCTGAGGTTTGGTGTAATTACCGATACACCCCCTTACATTTGACAAATGTGAGGGATGTAGATGTAATTATTATGAGTCACTAGATCTTGATTAAAAGAATCAACGGTCCAAATTAATTTCTGAATATAAAAATATAATATTAAAGAAATTATAAATTAAATAACAAATTAAATATATATATATATATGTACACACATCAGATATATTATATATACGTATACATATACATGTATATAATACATCTATATGTATAGACATAATAGCACACATACACAACACACAAAAGACACACTACTACTCACACACAAACGTACACATTTCACACACTCACACACACAAAAGACACACGGACACACATATATACACACGTATATACACACACTCGCACACACACATAGAGAGAGAGAGAGAAGGTTGAACGAGAAGGTGTGAGGAGGCCAAATATGATCAGAATCGACCATTGAGGAGGAAAAAAAAACTTCAAAAAAAAATCTGATCTTGACATCTTTGAGAAATTTGATGTGAGATCTGAAGGTGGGGGGAAGAAGAAGGTGGAGATGGGGTTTGGAGTTAGTAGGCGAGGATAGGATGAAGGTGATTATCGGGGGTGAAAAAAAGAAAAGTAAATTAGTTATTTTAATATTTTTTTAATTATTTGTAAAGAAGAAGGGAAAAAAATGAAAAAAAAAAAAAGTAGAAAGAACGAAAATTTAGAAAAACAAAATTTTTATTATAAAAAAATATAAAAATAATAGCATAACTTATATGTATATTTTAATATGAGCTAAAATCTATTTTATAAGAATTATTTGAATGTTTTGTTGATTTGTTTTTACGCTTACATTTACATCCCTCAAAAAGTCAAAAAACGTGCTAATTAATTTTTCACTCACGGAGGGATATTTTCGAGAGTTTGCAAATAAAAACTAACGTCCGTAGCCGAAAACCCTAACAGCCACTAACAGAAGGGAGTATTTGTTAACAGCGCTAATGTGGAGGGGGTCTAATTGTAAATAGTCAAATGTAAGGGGGTGTATCAGTAATTACACCAAACCTCAGAGAGTGTAGACGTAATTATCCCTTTCTTTTATGAAGCTTCTAAAAGATCACGTTACTAACAAATATTGTACTTCAATTTTTCCTTATAACATGATATCCACTCACTTTAATGCCGAGTAGGCACAACTTGTAGGTATTATAACCAAAATATCTATAAGAACAGACACACTCACGCTTACGCAATATATATATATATGTATATATACACACGAGGAAAAAGAAGTAAATATTGTCTTCTTATTCATGTTTTTTTTCTTCATTTACAAGTGTAAACAATTTTGTCAAGAGTAATATACATCAAGAATTCAAGAGTCATCTTAAGGAGAGTAAAGATAAACCAATATACCGCTTTTGCCTAATCAATATATTTACTTTTGCCTAACCATTAAAGTAATCCTTATATTCATTTATTAAAGATATCAATAGGCTTAGCTTGCATGAACTTTCATAATTCACTTTTTTTTAATAAAAAAAAATCACCTTATAATTTGTATTGATTTCTATTTTATTGCAAATGCTATCCAATAGTTCAACGATTTCTGAAAGTATGTAATCATTAGCCTGCGTAAATATTATCGAGAAAATAACAAACCAACTGTTTGCACAAATTTCGATAACCACGCTGAAGTGGCTACCTAGGGTTCGAGGTCACTGAGTTTGATGAGAAAACAATAAATTTGAATTGGGTTTTTGCATGTGTGTGCAGGCATGCTAGTGTGTAAGAACACACAAATGGATGTCTTTGATGATTCGAAGTGAAAAGATGTGATGCGTCTAAGACTTCTATCCGAAAAACGATTGAGCCGAAGTAGGCAAAAACTACCCCTGAGGTTCTATGCGTTTACAACTTAATGTAGGACTTAATAATTTAGTACTGTAAGGATCGAAAAGAGTCAAAAAGTTTAAATCAAAAAGAAAATGTATTCAGAGATAATAGCTACTCTCCCCTTAGACTTTACAAGACTCGACTACAGACACGTGCATTAATGAGTCGGGCCATATCTATGGCAAAAATGCATTGAGCAGGTCCTAAGAACTCTAACTACAAGTTAGCCACATTGATGACTCCAGCCATATCTACGCATGGATGTATTCAAAGGTTGTTCACTCTAACGAGCATTGATTAACTCCATCTACATTCCTTTTCATGCATGCGCTCGATATGAATGCAGGATACCACTCCGTTGCATTGATATCTCACCTCGAACCGGACCCAGTCCGAGTGAGTGATGGCTTCGACCTCGTGATGTTATAGAATGAGTGCATTGATATACTCACTTCGAGCCAAATGGGGTATACCTACAAACATTCGTGTAACGGTATTCCTGTCCAAGGCCTGTTCTCAATATCAGGCTGTATTGGTTCGCTTGTTTGTGTGGATGAACCGACCGTTGATTGTTTGAGGCCTCAAGTTTCTAGGGTTTGTGTGGAGATTGACGTGACGAAACCCGTGAAGAAGGCTATTTGGGTTAAGGATGGTGATCGGGTATGCCAACAACCAATCGAATGCGAGGGGCTTCCAGAGTAATGTCATCGTTGTCGTCACCGGGGGCACACCATCAGGAATTGCTTTCACCCCCCGAGCAATAATGAGGATGGCATAGCGCCTAACCTAATGGACAAGTTTCAGGGTGATCTCAGGAAAAGTTGGACTCTAAACACCAAATGCACAGCCAACAAGCGCCTGGTCTAAGTCAGAATGTGGAGCACAAGTCATAGGAGTTACATGTAGTTGATGTTCAAGAAAGGTCCAAGAACTATCAAGAATTGCCCCAGCATAATCAAGATCTCCCCCTATCGCCTCGAGATGCCCCTACGTCGGAGAATGTATGGTGGAAAGTCACCACAAAGTCTCGAATTGCTAAGGGTAAGCAAGTCAAGGAAACTAGTCCCTTAGGTTTGAGTCCACAGGATGAGGAACGCACCATTATGAAATTGAATAACTAGTTTGCTTCCCTCCATAAAGAGGATTTGGACGATGAGGGTTAGGGAGGTCATTCGCGGCATGATCATAGTGAAGCAGGTTCTAGGGATGTTTCCGAGGAGGCGGATGGTGCACCAAGGCAAATTCTTACTGAGGACGCTGAGGAAGAGGTTACTCAAACTAATTTGCGGCATACAGCAACTCATTATGTTAGAGTAGAGCCCAAGTCTAAAGAACGTGAGTTGCCTCTGACTCTTTCAATAGCATCTGCTGCTGGTCGTACACTTGATGGCTTCACAAATCTACCAGCTGTGGCCAGTGTAGAAAATGAATAGAATCGAACTTTGGACGAAATAGATACTGAGGCGGGAATTGACAAGGAGGGGAGGCCTAATTCAACTGTTAAGATACGAGAACCAAGTGGAGGCAATCCTCAAATTATAGCTAAAAAGGGGAATAACAAAATTAATACAGACGCTCTTCATTGAATCACGAGGAGTAAAGCCAGGGCGAATGATTCTCAATCCCATACTAATTAATGATTAATATTCTGATTTGGAACTCGCGGGGCTTTGGGAGTTCCGCAAAACAACGTTATCTTGCTAATTTGAAGTATCATCATAAGCCGTCTATATTAGCCATTATCAAGCCTAAGAAGTTGGGATTTGCAGGTGTTATTTCCAATCCTACCAATCATATATGGTGTTTCTACGATACTAACTTGATCGTGGATATTTTGTTTAATGAGGCACAAATATTGCATGTTAAAGTCACCTTGGGGCTGCTCCCAGCTCCTCTTCTTTGTTCTATTGTTTATGGCCGTCACACTCGTATTGAGCATAAAGAGTTATGGGACGTTATGCGAGGTATTGCTACCCTAGACCCATGGCTTATCAAGGGTGATTTTAATGTGGTTCAGTCTATTGACGAGCGCAAGGGGTACGGTCCACCACCACTTAGCTCTATTGAAGATTTCGCTGATTGCATTGAGGGTTGTGGTCTCATTGATTCGGATGTTAAAGGCAGATAGTTTACATGGAATCGGGGCAAAGTTGGGAGCGCTTAGACTGTATTCTGGTATCCGTTGGTTGGATGGACTGGTTCCCAGAATTTCCAACAAGGCATCTTTCTCGACACACCTCTGATCATTGTCCTTTACTTGTTGTGCCACCAGCTCCTGAACCGAGGGGCCTTGCTGCCTTTCGCTTTCAGAAGATGTGGACAAGGCATCGTGCTTTCTATGATGAGGCTAAAGCAAACTGGACACTCCCGATTAGCTCCTTCGGTATGCTTAAGCTACCACAAAAGCTGGTCCGTATGAAGGGTTTTCTCAAGAGCTAGAATAAGGACGTTTTTGGGAATATTTTTGATAAAGTCGACGATGCAACCCGCCAAGTTCAAAGGATGGAGCAGGCCTATGACGATGATCCCTCTAAACCTAACTTAATAGCGCTCAATCACTCTTCAACTATGCTTAATCGGGCTCTTGCCATGGAGGAAGATTTTTGGAGGCAAAAGTCTTTGTGCCGCTGGATACAAGAGGGGGAATGGAAGGCCTAGTTTTTCCATAACTTCGTAAAGCAACACCGAGTTAAGAGTCACATACATGTTTTTATATTAATTCTATGAACATAAGATATGAATATAACTAGAAACATACTTTCTAATAACTTGTAGTAGCATAATGAAGCATAATATCATGATTGTAAAATGATAAACTACCACTAAAAAGTAACTTATGTAATTAAGAAAATTCCCACCTTAACTTACTTCTCGATGGATATATATGTAGATGTGTACTTGTATAGTCATAATATCTCACGTAATATTTCACATTTTACTACCTTTCGAGTCACCTATTGGTGACTTCCTTATATCTTCCATATCATAATATTCCAACCGGTCACATCGTTAATCCCAATGTTCCATCCGTCTACACCAATTCTATCCATTCACATCGGTGGCCTTATCTCAAAACTTTATCAATTCCCTACAATCACTACATGGAACACTCCGTCCATGCAAGATAGGATTAGGACATGGATGGTGAGAACCGTTTTAAGACCGGCAACCCCATTGCCTCCCGGCCAAACTCTAGCCCCAACCATTCCGAAGCACGTATGGGCCCGACATGAAAATGGGATGTTCAAGCCTTATTTATAGTTGTTGGGTAAGACGCATTATTAAAAAATTAATTATGTCAATGTTTCATAATTATATTCATCTTACTCATCAATATTTAATAAATGCATACATGCTTAGTAATAGGCCTAAATGTTATTAGGTGTGCCCTAATATTGATGAATGGAAGTCTAAGTTAATGTAAATAATACAAGTGTATAAATTTCTAGAAGAGTTATAACAAGCGTAAAAAAATTCATTTAATGCTAGGAATTATCAAGAATAAATATTAGAATTGTCGAAAATAAATTAGAAAAATCATTATATATATATAATTTTTCGGATATATATACCTATATATTATATAGTTTTTCTATATATTTCAAACATACACATATATATATATATATAATATATTAGAGATCTATACATTTTTGGAATAGAATATAGATATGTGTATACATATGTATAGTTTCAAATTTCAATATATCATAGGCATTATTTCAAGTTGTGATAAAATCAAGATACATACATATATGTGTATCTCGAAACATATAGATATATATATATTTTGAATATATATAATTCACTAAAAAATATTTTTAACAATTAATATATTAGTATAGTAATAATTATAAATTCAAAGCATAGATATGAAAATACATATATATATATATATATATGTGTGTGTGTGTGTGTGTCTCGATTATATACATAATATATTAGAGAATATTATACATTATTCATAATAAACTCACATATTTGAGATAGAATCACATAATTCATATTATTGTCACATAATATTCATAAGATTAATATTTAAATAGTATACACTTAAACATCAAATAATGTATAATAACATGAAAAATGCAAGAGAAAATTGGGTCCTTACAGAGCATGTGATCCTTAAATTGCATATGGCCAAGGCGTACGATAGGGTTCGTTGGCCGTTTCATATTTCTATGCTCTCACAGCTTGGTTTTTCATCTCGCTGGATTCAGCTTGTGCGGAATTCTATTGAGAATTGCTGGTTTTCAGTTTGGGTTAATGCTCAGGAGGCTGGCTTCTTTCACTCCTCCTGAGGTCTATGTCAGGGTGACCCCCTGTCACCGGCTTTATTCATATTGGCGGCTGAATGGCTTTCTAGGGGGTTAGATCATATGTTCTATTCGAATGTTAAGATGTGTTATATTGCAGATAATACAATGGTCATATCGCATCTTGCATACGCTGATGATGTGATCATTTTTGCCTCTGCTCGGGCTACAACCATTTGAAAGCTCATGGAATTTTTAAGATGTTACGAACAAGTTTCTGGCCAGCTTATCAGTGTGGCAAAGAGAACTTTTATTCCCTCCAACCGGTGCTCGGCTAGGAAAGTGAGCTAAATCCAATGTCTTACTGGTTTCTCAAAGATGGATTTTCCTCTCAAATATTTGGGAGACCTACTTTATTCAGGACGAAAAAGGATCAGCTTGTTTGCACCATTGATTGAGAGTATTCGTGTTAGGATCATTGGTTGGGAAAAATCGACACTGAACTATGGCGATTGACTGACTCTGATTAAAAGCGTACTTACCTCTATGCCTCTCTACCTCGTTCAGATTTTGAAACCCCCTAGAGGTGTTGTCCAAAAAATTGAAAAGCTATTCAATTGCTTCTTTTGGGGTTCTTATGGAGGGCAGCGACGTATCCACTAGTGCTCGTAGGAGGAGCTGTGTTACCCTAACGATGAGGGCGGGTTGGGTGTTCGCACCTTAGATGAAGTGATTGATAGCTTTACATGCAAGCTTTGGTGGAAATTTCATCAAGGGGACTCTCGTTGGGCACGTTTCCTGCATGCCAAATATGTTAAGGATCGTCAACTGGCTAATGTGCATGAAATACGAAATGATTCTGCCACATGGAAGCGAATGTGCAGAGGACGAGCTTGGATGGAACCCGACTTGAGTTGGCAGATCGGCAACGATAACCTATTCTTTTGGCATGATGCATGGCTGTCGAATGCTCCGTTGAAGCAGTTGGTCTTGCGAGATGAATATCCATTGGAACGAGTCTCACATTATCTTCATAATGGAAATTGGAATAGAGATCTGCTGGAACAGGTGTTGTCCCATACATTGGTCCAGCATGTGCTGACGATTCTAATAGATCCTATCAATGGCGATGTTCTCTTATGGACAATTTGCCATGAAACAGGCATGGGACTAGGTGCGGGGATCTCGGGTGGCCAGCCCACTCTATGCAAGTTTCTAGTCGCATAATCGGTTTTCCAACATCTCCATCTTTCTATGGCGACTTATCAAGGCTAGATTCCGGTTGATTTACACATACAAGGGAAAGGCATTTATCTTGCCTCTAAATGCTATTGTTGTGCCAACGAAGAAAGTGGTGAACATTTATTCTTTCAGAGTCTGAAGAATGTTGAATCTGGAAATTTTTTGCAGAGTTATTTCTGGTATCTGTCCCTAATACGACTCAAGTTCAGCTCTGGCTGCAAGCATGGAGAGGTACGCACAAAGGTGATCATATAAGGTCCCTTGTCCTGGCTCTTATCTTATGGCACATTTGGGAGGCAAGGAATTCATGCAAGTATCGCAATCATCGTATGATTGCTAGCTTCATAATTAAGAAAGTCTAGCAGTATGTTTACCTCTTGGGCACGACTGGCCGATTCAACTTATCACAATGGAGGGGCGTCGAGTTTGCTGCACCTTTCTTTCTTGTCAAACTATCCACACCGGTTGCAACACGTCCCGTCATGGTGTTATGGAAGCGCTCAGATCCCCACTATTTGAAGCTTAACACCGATGGGGTTGCAAAGCGTACGGGGCAGGCAGGAGCAAGAGGTATTGCTGGAGATCCTAATGGACGGATCGGCTTTGCCAATTTCTTGGCAACACCACAAATACTTATGCGGAACTCTATGCTACCTACAAGGGCATATGACTCACAATACAATGGGGATTCATTGACATTTGGCTTGAGATGGAGGCCAAGGCGATGATATATATTATCATGGGTCAAAGCACAGTGAGTTGGAACATCAATCATTTGGTCACACGGATTCAACTTCTTACTGGACAGGTTACCTTCAAATGCACACATATCTACAGAGAAGGTAATAAGGCAACGGACTTCTTAGCAAACATGGCAGGTGATCGTCGAGAGAGCACAATTCTGGAGCCAGCAGATATACACGGACAGCTTAGAGGGATGATTCTTCTTGATCGGATAGGGATCCCTTTCTTTAGACATAGTTAACACGATAGCTCTTTATTTATTCTCTCTAGTACATTTCCTTATGCTTAAGATGTTCTTTATGAATTTCCCAATGTAAACATTTATAGTTTTTTTTAAACAAAAAAAAGCTCATTTTTTGCTCAAAAAAAAGAAACTAAAACTAATTTTTGTTCATTTAGACTAAATATCAGAGAAGTGATGACCTTTTGATTGAAAGAGTTGTTGTTGTTGTTGTTGTTGTTTGATCATTGGATGATTCTCCTTCAAATGGCGAATCCAGCTCCTTTTTATAACTTTCAATCTGCAATCGAACCCTTTTTTCTTAGAGCTGAATGTTTTATTCAGGCTTTGGTTATTTGAAATAAATGGTCATCCTTGTATCTTGGTCATGGCAGTTATGCCACCTTATCTAGATTTCAAATTTCCAGCAGCACATGGCCTTTATTTTAGGCATGCCTTATCTTTAGCCAATCTGTTATTCCCATCTACAACCTCTCAAAATAAGGGATTTGATTATTATATTTATTTTATTTTCTATTTTCTATTTTTGCTGAATAGGCCATGGGCCTTCAACTCATTCCGGCCCGAGCCTTCAACTTAGGCTGTTCCGCACACTTTGAAATGACCTGGGCCTCATTAATTCATTTCTCCATGGCGAAAAGAACCACAATCAACCCACTCCAAATTTATACAAAAGTTTATTTTTCAGGCCCAAACACCAACAAATCAATTATTTTTATCCTGTGTAGTAACATTGCCAAACGAAAGTATTTTTCCCTTTTTGAAATTGGAATTTCTCTTTCGAAAAAGTTTGAGTAATAATATCAGAGTACTATCTAAAGTTATTATACAAGATCCAATATGAACTCTATGTAATAAATGTATTTAACTATTTATAGACTCTCCATGAGTGCAAATAAGCATTGTAAGATTGTCATCTTGAGTAAAATTGTAACTATTTATTTGGGTGGTGTTTGGGCCCGAAAAAAAAAATTTGTATCAGTTCGGAGTGGGTTGATATTGGTCGTTTTCGTCATGCCGAAATAAAATTAACAAGGCCCAGGTCACTTCGACGCAGGTAGACCAAGCCCGTGCTAAAAGGGCCAGGCCAGAATGAGTTGAGGCCCATGATCCAGTCAGTGAAGCCCATGGCCAAGCCAGTGGACAATAAAAATAGGGAAATAAAGATAATAAATACAAACAGCAGATCCCTTGTATTAAGGGATTGCTGGATGGGAACAACTAACTGGATAAGGATAAGGCAGGAGGTTGTACCTAAACATGCCTAAAATAAAGGGCATATGCTACCGGAAACTTAAAATACAGATCACATGGCATAACTATCATGACCTATAAATAAGGACTGCCATCCATTTCGAATGGCCAATCCGAAATAAGGTGGTCAGCTCCAAAAATAAATGAGGACGGTTGCGGTTTGAGAACTATAAAAAGGAGTTGGATTCACCATTTTTAAACACAACGTCAATCAACAAACACTACAACAACTCTTCAATCAAGAAGTCGACACTTCTTTGATTTTTCTTTGCTTAAATGAACAAAGATTAGCTTTAGTTCAGTAGGTAGAAAACCGTTACGAGTATTTGTAGCCATACCTCATTTGGCTGAAAGTGAGGATATCAATACACTCACCCCGTAACGTCAAGAGGTCGTAGCCATCACTCACTCGAATTGGGCTCGATTCAAGTGAGTGATATCAATGCGACGGAGTGGTACCCCGCATTCATGTCGAGCGCATGCATGAAGAGGAGTGCAGACATAGTCAATCAATGCTCGTCGGAGTGAACAACCTCAGAGCACATCCACAAGTAGATATGGCCAGAGTCATCAATGTGGCCGATTTGTAACTAAAGTTCTTAGCGACTGCTCAATACATCTTTGTCATAGATGTGGCCCGAGTCATCAATGCGTGTGTCTGTAGTCGAGCCTTGTAAGGTCCAGGTGGCGAGTAGCCATTGTCTTCGAATTCATTCTCTTTTCGTTTTAAGCTTTTCGACCCTTTTCGATCTTTAAAGTATTGAATTGTTAAGTCCTACATTAAGTTGTAGGCAAGTAGAACCTTAGGAGTAATGTTTGTCTACTCCAATTCAATCGCTTTCCGATAGAAGTCTTAGGCTCATCACTTCACTTTTTCACTTCAAATCAACAAAACTTCACTCGTGTGCTCTTGCACACTGGCACGCTCGCACCCGAATACTGAGAGCTCACTTCAAATTTGGTGTTTTCTCATCGAACCCAGCGGATTCGAACCCTGAGTGACCACTTCGGCGCAAACGTTGAAAATTTATGCAAACAGGTGGTTAACTACAATTGTGTTACTCTATTTCTTTTGACAACTCTTCCACTATTTACTATGAGCAAGAATATTTTAGATGTGTGTAGTGGTGTTCTTCAACTGTTCTTTTGTTGATTTCAAAATATTACAAAGATTTTTGTGTTTCCTCTGCACAAAATATTAATATTGCCTTTACCAGATTGTTTATTGTTGTTTTATTTCAACTTTTGCATATATGACATAATATGAAACAATTTTGACTCCAGATCTAGTGATGCATCAAGTGCTTACTAAGGATAACGAGCTAATTATTTTGATCTTTACTCATAATTTACCAACAAAAGCCCCAAATGAAGAGGGTAGACAGTGTAAAAATTAAGTTACACAAAATAAAAAAAATAAAAAAAAGCGCAATACCATATTTCGTGTTGGAAAAATGCTTCCCAACAATTGACTAAATTTTACATTAATTCACAACTAAAGGGATCACAAGATCCACCAATTGTGGAGCAGGATGCTAATATCACCACCTCTCCAGGTGAAGAAGACAGGTACACATAACAAGTAATTATATTGAATTTCAACAACATGCAATAAGCACATTGCATACTCTAAATAATCGTCAATAACTTGTAACTACTTTTGTAGACATTATTTCACAAAATCTATTTCGCCACGCGTAAATAGATTTGAAATTGAATTAAGTCAATAGTCTATCAATTTAAAAGTATAAAAATTGAAATTCAACAAAACGCACAATTGCTATTGTTCTTATCATGATATAATTTTTGGATACAGGAATGAGGTAGATCCCCAAACAATCCTACTTGCAACACATGGAGAAGCGAGTGAGACAAACGTAGAGAAAGAAAGCAGGCCGCAAGGGTATGCTTCCCTCAGAATGAGAATGTGTTGCATCAGAAAAAGGCTTCTAAGGGAGGGAAAACCAGCCGCAACAATGAGGAAAAATAATAATAATAACAGTAGTAGTAGTAGTAGTAGTAGTAGTAGTAGTAGTAGTAATAATAATAATAATAATAATAATAATAATAATACATAAGTAAGAACAATACAAATAAATATAGTGAATTCCACTCCACTAGATTTGGTTGCTTTTATTTACTTATATTTATGCTGGAAGGGAGAGGAACACTCTAGCTATGCTTGCAACATCTTTGTTTGAATCATTACAATATATATTTCTCTATTTGCACAATGATAACTAAATGAATGAAGTTGAAGATTTATTTTTTCTTTTCATTTTTCTTCCGTTAATTACCCCTTGGAGACTCAGAGAGAGATTATATATTGGCATAACAAATGCGATATAAGTACCAAAGTCCAAATATTGTATTAGTTTGTAGGTATTTGAATTTTTTTAAAAAAATATCTCTTTGACTTTTGAGATATTTCATTAATTAATAGTTTCCATATTACTTTTTATAAATTGAATTATTTACTCTTTTCTTCTAATCGAATTTAAGCTAACACACACACACACACACACACACACACACACACATATATATATATATATATATATTTAAAAAGATGTTCACTTTATGCGTCCATCTCTTGCTCATGCGGACAATGAGGTGAACAAATTGTCTATTGATATAACTTTTGCCTATTGAAGTTTATTCTTTTATAGTAACATGACAATTGTTAAACTAGACACCTATTTTCAAGCACAAATATTTGGAGTTAAAAAACAAAAGGAAAAGGCTCTTTACTTAAAAGAAAAAAGGTGAAATTAGTCAAGGAAAAAAAACAAAAAAAGAAGCATAATCAATAGCAAATGAAGCAATATATTTTAACTTCATGTTAATGGTCCAAAAAAAATTTATCATTTGGCATTTTAATATAGAAATGCAATTATTATTGATCACCATATCCGAACAAAACTTTTTGAAAAAGATATTTAATAAAATAAATTGCAAATACAATTTCTTGTTATCAGAATAAGGAGTCTAACAAGCATGTCTAGTAAATGAAGAACCTTGGGCTACTCTCAATTGTCATACTATTGCTCCAAATACACTTGAATCTTTGGATTTATTTTTGAAATTTCCTCATATTTTACTAGAAAAATGAAGAGTTTTAGTTTTAGAAAAACCACCATAGTCTTTCTTTAAAGATTGTTACTCTATTTTTCCATGGTAAATTAGTCTCTTTTAGGTTAACAATTTCGCCCTCATAAGAAGTCAACTCCAATAGACTTTTTGGCCTGAAAATGCTAGGGGCGCACTAATGCCAAAACTTAAGATTTTCTAAGGTGCAATTGCTATTTTTATTTTTTGAGGGTGTAAATTGTAAATCGCCCTATATATATAGGTTTTGTATTGATTTTAACAATGATGTCCTTGATTATTGCTCTTTTTTTTTCATATTTAGTGCCATAAATTATTATTTTCATATTTTGACCGGTCAAATTCAAACACATGTGTAAATACAAATTCTTTTAAATTTCATATATAAGTCATTTCCATTTTTTGATATCCTTGCATTGCGTTTACCTTTTACCTTGACTATTTTTTTTTTTTCAACTCAAATTTATTATTCATACACATTATGCCGTATCTATTTGTGTGTATATATATATAATATTATATAAATATATGATTAAAGTCATTATCTTAATTACTATTTTAAATTCTTTAATTACTTGATTTTGGCCTGAATTCATGTTGGTCATTACATATGAATTTGGCTCGACTTTTCAACCGCATGCATATATTAACTTTTATTTATATGTATATCTACATATAATAATAATAATAACATATATGACATAAATAAATCCATATAAATTGTGTACATAATCATTTGCCATAAACTTGTTTGTATCGTGTAACGTTTTGTAAGTGCGCGTGTGTGTGTGCGCGCGCGCTCCATAAATATATTCAAACAAATTATTCATATGTAAATGAGTCATATAAAAATCCCATTAAATATCTACATTTTGCATATGCATTGTGGTGGTTCATTATTTTAGTGGTTCATTTTTTGTACTTAATTTGACAAACTATATTATAATTAATTTAATTTATTAAATTTAACTCAAAGTCCATTAAATTATTTTCTTGCCAAAAATAAGAAAAAACAAATATATTTGCATTCGAAAATATAAGTTAAATTTTGTATATCATTTCCTCAATCTCCATACTATCATCTCTTGCGGTGGGTACATTTTCTCCAGTTCGGATCTTCTGTTACATAATTGTGTTACATCTTTTGTTACACTCATCAATACACACCACGTGTATTGGTGAGCAGTCAAGATAAGGAAAGAGAATCTCAACCGTCACCAACACATGTGGCATATATTGATGAGTGTAATAGAAGATGTAACACAATTATATGACAGAAGATACAAACTGCATTTTCTCAGGCATGAATACAAGCTATTAGTTTTTGAGGCAGCTCTATCCTATTGAGTCATATTCGACTATAAAAGTATGAATCACTAGAATGTGGGATAGCATTCACTACATCAATGACAACACTTTGTCATTAGATATGATTTTGTTGCAAAAAAAATTGTTTCTACATTATTATGTAATAGCACATGGTCCAAATACCCGCCCCCCCCCCCCAAACTGTAAATCAAATTAAACTTGATTTATCATAGCTCTGCCTTGATTTCAACCATACATGTATATATCTTGGAAGCATATCAAATTGTAAAAATGATCTTTATTGTAATTGACATTTCATGACAGTACTAATGTATGCAAAAGTTAACTTTTTTAAAATTTCATTTTCTATTGTTATTTTTCATTAATTGTGAAGTTTTTTTTTTTTTTTTTTGCCTACGTTCTTTTACATTTAGTCCATATCAGATTAAGTTAATTGCAGTGTTCTAAAAAAATATGGTGTAAGATTCATCACAAATTTCTTGCAAGATGATAAATCAATAGCAATGAAAACATATGATTAACCAAATATTTTAGAATAGTTAAATAATTTGGAAATTAATATATCTTTATATTACATTATCCATTTCATTATGTTACTACATAGAGGATGATCAAATTAAATCTTGTCACACACACACACACATGTACATATTTAAAGTAAAGCCCATCCCATGTGCATTTTTATGTGGACAATTAGGTGGACAAGTTTATTTTAATATGTTTTGCCATTTGCAAGCTCTTTCAATATATATATATATATATATATGTGTGTGTGTGTGTGTGTGTGTTGGGGGGGGGGGGGCGGTGTTTCTTAGTATGATGGCTTTTGTATTAATTTTAATAATGGTGTCCTTGATAATTGCTCTTTCACAATTTTTGACAAAATTAAGAACATGCTTCTCGATTTTGCACAGATGGAGCTAAGATTTGAATTGGAGAATTTGAGTGTATTTAACTAATATTTATAATGATTTTAGTAGTTTGATTAATAATTTCCAATCTTAATTTATTAATTAGTCAAATCGTTTGCACTGATCATCTTTTTACCAAAACTACTTTTTCTGTCATGTTAGTCCTTGTTTATGTACAAATCTATGCCTATTGATCAATTTAGACCACAACTTAAATCACTAAAATTCTCCTACGATCGTAATCCAAAATTTTATGTTGTTGGTAATTCTACCAATTATTTTAAGAGTAATGACACAAAAATTTATTTGTTGCATGCAAAATTATACAGTGCAAATTAAATCATATCTTTGCCCTAATTATATACAATTTGGTATTGCTTAGAAAATTATTTCCATCTCTAAAGTTTTGTTCTCTTGAAAAAATCACAATATGCAAAAATGAAAAGTAATTTAAAAGATATATTGAAAATAAATGCATTAAATAACTCATTGAGCATTGGTGGTTGAACAAGGATACCATTTTATTAAAGTATTTATGACCATTTTAATTTGTCAAATTTCTTTGTTTGTAGTATGAAATTACTTACCACTTAACCATGAAGAGTATTAATTTTTGTTTGATTATAATTTAGTTTTTTGTGTGACCCATGTGCCTTTTTTAACCACATCATATAATATTTGTCTTATATAGATTATAACATATTCTGTGATATATAATGTAGAGAATGTGCTGAGAGAATTACCTAAGTGAACTTAAAGAGCTGGCTACTCGCGCTAATGACATGGAATTTAGCATCGCTAATCATGAAACCAACTTCCTTGCGAAAGACGTGTGGAAAGAAAAGAGAAGTAAAAAGAAAAATGATAACTATAATGAGTAATCCACCAAATAGTCCATGCTCGTTAAGGCAACTCACATCAAAATCCCCACCGGCAATAACAAAAATGGAGGAAAGTTAGGAAATCAGCACGTCCCAAGTTAAAGACATCGGATAACACTAAAAGAGTTGCAAGAGAAGGAATATCCATTCTCAAACTTCGATGTCTCCTATATATTTGATGGGCTGCTAGCAAGAAAGCTTATTGAGCTGCTGGTGTCAAAACACCTGGAGAAAAGTGGAAGGGTGAACGATCCAAAGTACTGCAATACCATCGAGTCATCAATCACCCTATAGAAAATTCTTTGTAAATAAGGACAAAATCATGGCACTAGCAAAAGGATGGAAAGATAATCCTTGATAGTGAAGATGCTGCGGACAAAAATAGTACTACTGTCACAACTACCACAAGTATAGATGATGCATTTGAAATCAAGAAAAATATACTTTTGCCATTAACACCTATGGGGGTATCGATGATAATCCAATTTAGGAGTTTTAACCCTAATTTGGTCGAAATATGTCTACTGATGCAAACACCAAAACAATGACAAAGCCTTCTACTAAAACTGATGATGGTGGTGAATGGATTTTAGTGATGGGCTAAAGAAGACAAAAGTAACGCGTCAAGCAAATTCATCCGACATGGTCAAGAAAGCCAATTTTAATTGAGGACAAACACATGAGTCTAGGAAACGCTCCAAAGCCCAACATTTTGGATTTTAAAAAAAATCATTAAGTAGTTGTAAAAGGGACCCTTTGGCGAGTGCTAACTTTTTCGATAAGAGAGTTTTTCAGTCAAAAATTGAAATTGTGCATGATACCTTTGATGAAATAGGAGGCCAAAATTCCTCATGCCAACGAAGGCGAAGTCACCATCAGCTCTTGCTATGCAAGTACTATGAAGAAACCAAGAATAGGGCCTCAACGTCAAGTTATGAATGAGTTTAGAAAACTTAGTGTATATGGTTTTGTACGTCTAGCAAACTCCAAATGGAAGCCAACCTTTATCCTAATTTTGAAAGCAAATAAAATGTTGAGATAGAGTCTTACCTTCCAAAGGTAAGGGATTGGCGAGGATCATAGAATGGTTGTGCAACTCCATGAAGATGTTGGGGGTAAGTAAACTTTATATACGAGTTGCGAATGCTCCTAGATACGAGCATAAACTATCATATGAAAAAAAAAGAGAAAAAAATTAAAGTCTATCGGGTGCACTCCTTAACATGAGTATAAATTATTAAAATCACGTTCAAGTAAATTCCTTAACATGAGTATAAACTGGTAAAATCAAACTCAAGTACACTCCTTAACATGAGCATGAACTGTTAAAATCAAATGCAAGTGTGCTCCTTGACATGAGTTTAAACTTTTAAAATCAAGTTTCGAGAAACTCCTCGACACGAGTATAAAATATCTAAAAATTTAAAAGGATTGCTCCTCATGCACAACCCTAAACTACATCTTACTCTTGGCTCGCATGAGTATAAACTATGTACGGCACCAAAAATGAAAAATAAAAAAAAAGATAAACAGTTTTTATGAACTACGTGATGACTTCATCCATTTTAGGGTACAGAGGCAGCTTGGGAGTTTATTCGAGTTCAGTCATATCTTTCAAATAAGAATTGTTTGTCTCTGATGTTACCTCAATTCTTACGGACATAAAGTACTAAATTCATCAAGTCATGTTATTAATAATTTTGTCAAGTATGAAAATTGTTATGCAAAAGCATAAGAATGTTGCAAGCAACTTACATGGATGAGAATGTAAAATAAATAAATAAATAAATAACTTTTTACTGCTCATCCAATGGGATTTTTACATCAAAGAGAAAAGGAATGGAAAGAGCAAAAAAAGGAGACACCGAAAAAATAGGAGAAAAATCCGTGTGGAAAAGCGCTCCTCCAAATTCCACAAGCTCGAAGGAGAATAGCCAAAAATCTTCACAAGTGTTCTTCCAAGTTCTACAAACTCTAGTTGCGGTCAACAAGCTTTGAGTCAACTACACGATCAAATCTACAAATCTCCGAATGCAATCAATAAGATTTTGAGTTAGCTGCAAGGTCAAATCCATAAATCTCCAAGATACAGTCTCAAAGCCTTTAAGCCAACTGTGCTGCTCAAGTGTTTTTCAAAGTGCAACAAGTCTTTGGTTGCGGTCAACAAGCTTCTGAGCCAGCTGCATGATCAAATCTATCAATATCCAAGATGTAATAACCAAGCCTTCAAGT
Source organism: Petrea volubilis (assembly GCA_026212405.1). Lineage (NCBI taxonomy): Eukaryota > Viridiplantae > Streptophyta > Magnoliopsida > Lamiales > Verbenaceae > Petrea > Petrea volubilis. The sequence goes on from CM047878.1 coordinate 11,263,217, forward strand.
TGATTGCATTCGCAATGCTACAAATCTACATGACGCGATCACCAAGCCTTTGAGCCGACTGCAATCCAAATTCTATAAATCTGCATGAAGCGATCACCAAGTCTTTGAGCCAACTAGAACACCAAATCTCCATATCACAGTCTCCTTGCAACGTCATGGTAGAGAATAAGGGCATGTATCATGACCAAATAATCTCCTCTGCAGTGGGATTGCCTTCTTACTTTTTTCAAGGATCTTACACATCACATTAAGACAAGCTAAACATGCGTTGAAGTAGGAATTTTTATTTTGCCCAATTATAAATGAAAAAAATATTTATTTGCCCTTTAAAAATGAAGAAAAATTAAGCAACTCAAGCCTTGTCTATCTCACACAATTTTCGGCACGTTCGTCGCCGAGCAACGAAGTAGGGGCAATTATTCTTGATGAAATTTCATCCAATTTAAAATTGGCAAGTGCATATTAAAAGATTAAATATTAATTAAATTTTCTATTTATATTTTGTAATTTTCTAAATTTAATTCCAATATTAATTGATTTTTAATATTTATTTCACTGGCGAATGAGAAGTCGCCAAGTGTCAATATGAAGTGTTCAGACCAATCAAATCAAGTTGTGCAGCCCGAAAGTCCAAAATCAATCAAATGGTGATAAGTCGGGGATTTGGTCACGCAGACCAATCAAATCATGCAACGTAAATAATATTTCTCTCTTTAAAAATAATTTATATTAAATAAATAAATACTAAAGAAGTCGGTAGCCATCCACAACCCCTACACAAATGCCTATAAAAATGGGTCATTTGGAGCTCAAAAGATATCAAGAAGTCTTCCAGAGTTATAGAAGTCAAAGAAAGTCCCGAAGTTCTCTCAAATCAAGCTCAAGAAGAACTGCGAAGATCTAGGCAAAATTCCCGGCGTTCTTCATGCAAGTAATCAAATGAAGTCGTTCAATCCGAGATCAAGGTGTTAGGCCCACATATTAACATTTCTCCAAAGTCAAATATGTATTGATTAAGGTGATGTTCAAGGCGTTCGTCATGAAAATCATCAAAATAAGGCGTTTGATCTGCTATCAATGTGCCAAACAAGTAAATTGGCATTTTTTGGCAAGCTCAACTCAAATCAAATCCACAGTGTTCATAGCGTCCTTCGTGGTGTTCATCAAAATTCCCAGATTTTGATTCGTAATCAAGCTACTTGACCTACAAATCGCGTTATTAGAGTATCAAATCAAATTCGAAGAAAGGAATCTGAGAATTAGTTTTCGAGGAGATTATTTTCCACTAGATTAATCTTTTTCTTTAAATTCAAATATTTATCATATATTTTTCTTGTCTTGCAATTCATATTTGCAGAGTCGAAATTTTGTGTCAACACATACATATTAATTGAGAAAAATACATTTTCATCCTATATGTTTAGCTGATTTGGAATTTAGGACACACTGCAATAATTTGGCAACTTTTGATGATAGGGCAAGTAATTTGGCCAAAAACTGCTCATGTGACCAAAAAAATTGAGGATTTTCCAATTTTTCTTTAATTATATAGACTGTTAAAATTTTCTTTAACTAAAACCAAAATAAATTAAAAACAAAATAAAAGAAAAAAATATCTACAAGTGACACTTTTAAATACATTTTTATTTATAATATTTAAATACATACATATGAGCAATAAATATATACTAATTTTTAAATTTATAATTTTTATATACATATAAATATGAATGTATATACAAAATTAAATATATAATTTAATTAATAAAAATGAATTCACACACACACACACACAAGCATCTATATGTGTGTAAGTATGTATATACATAAATTAATAAAAAAATCTTATATTATATTAAAGAAATAAATAAATAAAATCACCATCCCTCACCCACCTAATCCACCCTCTACCCCAAACTTGCAATTGAATAATGGAAAAAGACACAAAGCCTCCTGCCATTGCAGAATAGAAAAGCTCCCAACTCAAAAGTCCCACCAATCTTCAAATTAAATAAAAATCTAGTTTACCCATTAGATAGCGATCATTTTTGTGGTTTCAATTTGATGAAGAAAGGGGTAGAGTATGCTTTTGGCGAGTTTGGGACTAGGTAGGAGAGGAGGTGGTGGTAGTGAGGCTAGGCTAGCGTTGCGGGGATGGGGGTGGTAGTAGGGCTGGAGGGTACGAATGATGGTCGCAAGCCAGGGTGGGGATGAGGTGGGGATAGGGTATGGTGTTGGCGGGTGGGTATATGGAGAAGACCAACCCCTAATTTGGGAAAGGGAGTGGTGGCCACGCTAGGCTGGCAGTACAGGTGGTGGTGGCAGGTTTGGGGGCTAGCAGGGAGGGGTAGTGGTGGCCTGGGGCTAGGGTAAGATTGGTGTTGGGGTGTTGGGTGGGTGAGGTATATGAAAAAGAAGATTCATTTTCTTTAAATTTATATATATGTATTTATACATATATACACACATGCACACATATGTATATTACTTTTTGTTTTTATTTTATTATATTTTTAGTTTTTTGTTAAAAGAGATGCCAACTCATATCACATGTAATTAAAGAATGCCAAGTGTTAGTCCATAAAAGCGAATTTGAAGGGAAATTTGAAAAATCCCCATTTCTTTTGCCCTATCAGCAATTTTCAGCCACATTACTTGCTACATCGTCAATTTTGTTTTTTTTTGGGTTCTAGAGATTTTAAGAAGGTAAATACAATGAAATGCTTGCATTTTATTGGTAGACAAAAGTGTGCCTTTTATACAAGAGCTGAGAGTTGTATAAAAAGAAAATGAAACTATTATATGGAAAAGTATAAATTACAGACAACATCATCATCATCATAATAATAATAATAATACAATATCAATTAGCTGGAAGTAATTGTGGATTACATATAATCAGTTGGAGGTAATTGTGGAACACATAACCTTCCTTAGGAGTAGTTTCCTTATTATGCCCTCTCAATATGGTGGCCCTCTCAATATGATGGTTCTTACAAAGACACCAATATTGCAACGAATCCTTTCAAAATCTTGTTGAGAAAGGGCTTTGGTGATAAGATCTACAAGCTTATCCTTAGATGACACATAAGAAACTCAAAGAAGCTTGTCATGAATTTTGGAACGAACAAAGTGATAATCGACCTCAATGTGTTTCATGCAAGAATGGAACACGGGATTGGCACACAAATATGTTGCACTAGACAATAGGGGGAGTAGACAATGAAACTGAGACCTACTTAGATAAATTAATGACCCAGCAGAGTTCTGTAGTAATGGATGCAATGAAGTGGTACTCAACCTCGGTGGAGGATCTAGCAATGGTATGTTGTTTCTTAGAACACTAAGAACTAGGATTTTAGCCCATAAAGATAATAAAAGCATTGGTTGAGCTACAATCATCATGATTTCTTGCCCAATCAGCATCAGAGTATGTGTGGATCAACAAAGGGGAATTTCTACTAAAGAAGATTCTATATTCAAAGGTGCCTATTAAATAACGAAGAACTCTTTTGAGAGATGACCAATGATTCTCAGTGGGGTTGTTGGAGAACGGCGCTAACTTGTTGATAGCAAAGACAATGTCTGGTCTTGTAAAGTGAAGATATTGCAAAGAACCCAATAGCACACAGTACTCAGTAGCATTAGGAAGAGTAGGGTTGTCACCATGGCATAGATTGTGAGAAGAGGACAATGGAGCAAAAACTGCATTTGCATTACTCATCTGGGCACGGTCAAGCACATCATGAGCATACTTATGTTGGGTCAGAAAAAAACCAGTAGCAGTACGACAAGCCTCCACACCTAAAAATAATCCAAGGCACCAAGATCCTTTAAAGAAAACCTACTTCCAAGTTGAGTAATGAACCTGTTAACAGAGTCAAAATTGGAGCCAGTAATAATTAGGTCATCAATGTGAATAACTAAGTAAATTAAAACACCAGAACTATGGAAGATAAAGAGAGAGTGATCAAATTCAACCATATGATACCCCAAAGAGACTAAGTATGATTTAAGCTTGGAGTACCATGTCAAAGGGGGTTGCTTGAGGCCATAAATAGGTAAATTAGCAAGATGAAGCATAGTGAACCAAGTTTCAAGAATGTGTCGATGACACCACTTGGCCAAAGCATTGTGTTCGGGAGTATATGGTAGTGTAAGAAAATGAGAATTGCCATGATTTTCAAAAAAGATTGAACATGAATGAATTCCCCGCCAGTATCATTGTACAAGGTGATAATTGATTTTCGAAAGAACTTTTGAACAGTGGCTTTAAATTTGGGAATATGGTGCAAACATCATAATTATTTTTCATAGGGAAATACCAAGTGTCTTTGGTGTAATGATCTACAAAAATTACATAAAAATTAAAACCACCAATTGAGTTGACAGGAGCTGGACCGCAAACATTGGTATACAAAAGTTCTAATGGAGTAAAGCTATGTAAAGCGGGTATTGAAAAAGGAAGTTTGTGCATTTTATTGCACTTTCATGAATTACAAAAGCATATTTCCTTGGATGGGCTAGAACTGGGAAGGAAAAACTGAACCAAAACTTTATTGCGGATTTTATTAGAAGGATGGCTAAGCCGGCAATGCCAGTTTGTTGCAGAAACCTTAGATGTGACATTTGCTCTAAGGACAGGGTTAGAGTTTGAAGAATATGATGGAAATAGTTAATGGTCATTCGTATACATCGTCTTCAGGCATCCCTTCCATTAGTGCTTCTCCCATACGAAAATCCTTCACATTAAACATAAATGGTGAAAATTCAACAGAGACATTATTCTCACAACACAATCTATAAATAGGAATTAAATTATATTTCATAGAAGGAACACAAAGAACATTGTTAAGGGTGAGAGGGTTAGAACTAGAATTGAGAGTAGTACTACTGATGTGAGTAATAGGAAGTTTATTACCATCCCCAACAACGATATCATCGCTGCCATCAAAATTTGAATGTAAAGAAAGATTATTGAGATCGAAAACATGATGCAAAGCACCGGATTCAAGAAGACATAGCAAGTTGTTATGTGCAATTGTTGTTGCTATATTGGCCCAGGGTGGATTCGATGAAGAGTGTGAAGAATAGGAGCCTGAAGAGGCAAACCATAGTACAACACTGAGAAGCTAATGACAAGTTTTCATTGTATGCCCAGGTTTGTTGCTGTTTGCATAAATTTCTTCCGACCGCGCCGAAGTGGCCGCTCAGGGTTCGAACCGGCCGAGTTCGATGGGAAAACAGCCGATTCGAAGTGAGCTTCTTTGTGTTCGGGTGCGGGCGTGCCAGTGTGCAGTAGCACACAAGTGGAAGTCTTATGGTTCAGAGTGAATGTGAGGTGGTTCGAAATGGAATTAATGTGAATCGAAATGAAACGGTGATGCGCCTAAGACTTCTATCTGAAAAGCGATTGAATTGGAGTAGGCAAATACTACCCCTGAGGTTCTACTTGCCTACAACTGAATGTAGGACTTAATAATTTAGCACTCTCAAAGATCGAAAAGGGTCAGAAAGCTTAAATCGAAAAATAAATACATTAGAAGACGATAGCTACTCGCCATGTGGACCTTACAGGACTCGACTACATACACACGCATTGATGACTCGGGCCATATCTATGACAGAGATGCATTGAGCAGTCCCTAAGAACTCTAGCTACAAATCGGACACATTGATGACTCCGGCCATATCTACCTGTGGTTGTTTTCAGAGGCTGTTCACTCCGACGCGCATTGATTGACTCCGTCTGTACTCCTCTTCATGCATGCGCTCGATATGAATGCTGGGTACCACTCCGCCGCATTGATATCTCACCTCGAACCGGGCCCAATCCGAGTGAGTGATGGCTACGACTTCGTGACGTTACGGAATGAGTGCATTGATATCCTCACTTCGAGCTGAATGAGGTATGGCTACAAACACCCCGTAGCGGTTTTCTACCTACTTGAACTAAAGCTATTATTTGTTCATTTAAGCTAAGGAATCAGAGAAGTGTGGACTTCTTGATTGAGAGAAGTGTTGTTGTAGTTGATTGATTGACGTTGTGTCCCTATTGTGATGAATCCAACTCCCTTTTATAGGCTCCAAGCTGCAACCACATTCCTTTATTTTTGGAGTTGGATGACTTCAAAAGACTTGATTATTTGAAATGGATGGACCTCCTTATTTGTTGCTATGGCAGTTATGCCATTTCATTTGAATTTTAAACTTTCAGCAACACATGGCTTTATTTTAGGCATGTGCAGATGCCTATTTTTAGCCATCTCCTAACAACCCCTAATTGTGAGGGATTTGAATTTAAATCTATTACTATATTTATTTTATTTTATATTTTTGGCCGATTGGGCCATGGGCTGTTATTTCATTTCGGCCTGGGCTTTCAACATGGGCTCTGTGGACGCGTCGAAGTGGCCTGGGCCTAATTAATTCATTTCGCCGTGGCGAAAAAGACCAAAATCAGCCCACTCCGAATTTATACAAAAATTCATTTTTGGGCTCAAACAGTTGCATAATTGACACACAACTCCTTTGTCGGGGTTGGAGTTGTTGTAGGGTAGATTTCTATAGTGTTGTTGAGGTCCATTATTGGGACCACCAACTTGTTTGTAAAGTCGTTGGGCTCAAGGTTGATTGGTGGCGATGTTCACTGTAATTGGGACATGAGCGGAAGATTTGCATCTGTTTAGATAAGCTTCAAAATTGAGTAACTTTTGATGATAAGCTTCAAAATCGAGTAACTTTTGATGAAGCTCCTCAATTGTAATAAGAGTATCACAATCCTGAATTGTTATCGCAATAAAATCATGATTAAAAAGAAGTACATTGAGGATTTGTAGGATAACAACATCAAGAGGGGCTGGTGCATTAGCGTTTGTGAGTTGGTTAGCAAGCTAGCGAACGTGTTGAACATAGGCAAAAATAGAGAGATTGTCTTTTAATGTCTTAGCAAGATTGTCTCTAATTGTTTTCTACACTTCTTAAGAATTTTTTGCAGGTATAACAAATGGGACCATATCGGAGAATACAGTGGATACGATGGCACTTCAAACGAGACAATCTTGGCTTTTCCAAAGGATATATGTAGGTTGATCAGATACAGGAGTCTCAATATACTTTTCAAACTCATATCCAATGATAAGAGATTTCCATTGAGTATGCCAAAAAATAATTAGTAGAGATTAATTTTATGTGAGCAACGGTTGTAGTGTTTATTGAAAGAAGTTGGGAAGGTTCTGAAGAATTATCAACCATGAGAATTGTAGAAATCGAAGATAAACATTGAATAGTTTCTATTGGTTGCAACTCTTGATTAGAAACAGACTTTGGTGGAAATGTTTGGCCCTTGGATTGAGAAAAGAGAAAAGAAAAAAAGAAAAAGAAGCCGTTTGGCGTTACTACTCTAATACCATAAGACGGTAAATATAATGAAAGGCTTCCATTTTATTGATAGGTAAAGTGTGCATTTTATACAAGAGTTGAAAGTTGTACAAAAAGGAAATTAAATTAATATATGAAAAAGTATAAATTAGAGACAACATAATAATAATACAATATCAATCAACTCAATCTGCTGGAGGTAATTGTGGATCATATATAATTAGCCTTTGATAGAACCTTCCGTAGGAGAAGTTTCCTTATTAGATTTGTCCTAAATGTGCAAATATTTTTAAAATTACGGTCCTAATTTTGCTAAATTCAAAATCGGCCATACATAAAAGACCAAAAATGTATTTTTCCCTATATTCATCGGAAGCACGAAATATACACAAAAAATTACTATTGCACAACTTCATTACCCAAAACCTGATACCCTAATTATACCCAAAACTAATTACTCTAAATAAAAGTTAGAACCCTAATACTCACCCCATTTGACCTTTATCTAATTATCTCTCTGTCCATGACTCCACCCCCAGTGCCTAGCCCCCTCCTACTCTCCCTCTCTCTCTCTGACTCTCTCTCTCTATGGGGTTGTCAGTTTTAATCTAGTGATGGGATCTTAGATTGTTAGTTATGAAGCCACGAAATATGTTTTTTTTCTCTTAAATTAATTGATCTTATTTTTTTCTATTTCACTGTTAGCGTTCATAACCGTCTAAATAATTATATGATTCACTATTTTTAAAGGTAGACTGGCAATTAAAATTTTTAATTTTTCCACTTTTTCTAATATTTTACAAGACAAAAAAAAGAGGAAGAAAAGAGAACAGGACAAAATAATAGGATTGCTTAAGAAAATTCACACATCATAGGATTAAAATTATATATAGCTAATCAAGAATGCGGTTTGGGTTGCAAAAATATATTCCTACTTATTTGAAATGCTTAAAAACAGTACAGGGCAGTAAACTTTTTCTCTTACTTCGTTTCTTTGGTATCTTTCCAAATATATGAAAATTCAAAGAAAAATATATCTATACTGTATAAAAAGAAAGCCATTTTTGTCTCATAAATGGCGGTTATTTATGTAGTTTTACAAAATTTGTCCTTCAATTTTATGTGAAATAAATAAGGATATGTAAAATTGTGGCTAAAATTGAAAATTCACATGAAATCGATTCAATTTGGATACCAAATTTTGATATGTCTATTTTACCCTTTTAATTAGTAAACACATGCAATAAATAAACAAATAAGAAGGTCAATATTATAATTTTACATTCAATTTAAAAAACCCATGTTCTCAACCAACAAAACACTTTCTTTAAGTACAATTATTTGAATTTTTTTTTCTTTTTGTGTTTATTATTTATCATGTAATTTTATGTCATATAATTATTTTATTTTTAAATTATTATAATTTAATAAATTATTTCAAATAATTCTTAAAGAAGTATTCTTATTAAAGAAATTTAATGATATATTTATATTTTCTTCCTAAAAAAAATGTAACTACTAAATTGAAATATATATTTTTTATATTTTGCACACACATAGAGTGTGCGGTGTTGCTAGTATAATTTAAAAAGAAAAATCAAGTTGGGCCCAAGCCCGTGCCCGTACCCGACCCGAAGGAATCGGATCTCATTACTGATCCTCCTCCACAGAACTGAGTGTGCATTGAATTTGGGTGTAATATGAGTTTCATAAATGGGTGTTGTTCGGGTTTGGATGTGAATAGCGTAAATTCGCCCCCATTGCAAGATCTAGTGGTATCAAAACTACAGTGCACTGAATTGTCATAGCAAAGCCATATATCTACTATGTGTGCATATTCATGTGTACATTATAAATCGCAATAAATGAAACCTATTCCTCCAAACGTAAATATTTATAGCTATCACAGATGAGTAGATGATTGTAAAATTGCATAAGCTCCATGATGAAGATGGAGTAAATGTGTTCATCTCAAATAACTCGGTGCTATTTAATAGCTGCACACTATAATCTGATTACATACAATTGACATATTGAATGATACAAGAAGTGCGTGATACATGGGACTTGAGAAATAACATAATATAACTCATTCAATTCACTTTTATCTTTTTTCAAATTATTTTCTGAGATGAAATATATATACAAGGGTGACTATACATTCATTCAAACACCACTTGACCCCACTCAATTTTTCTTTTAATATGAATTCACATGTACTATGTATGTTGGCTATTAATTTATAGGTTGTAAGCTAATTAATTTTAAACAATTATAACTGACCCATTTTTCTTCAAAATTCAAAATAATAGATATATTAAGTGATGCAGGCCGCATAAAAAATTAACTACAAAATCATATTGGTGACCACATGCACTAAAAAAAATTACACTTTTGGCAAGGAATAATTTGGTTATCAAAAGCTCAAAATTCATTACCTAAGGTAATTTGTAACGAAATATTCGTTACAAATGTTTTGTTAGCTAAAGCCCGTTGCCAATTGTATTAGGTAACTAAATTTGTGATTTCGTTACCATTTCTTTGGTAACGAAGCAATTTCGTTACCATTGGTCACTTATAGTAACAAAATACTTGGTTGTCAATACTTTCTTAATGGTTATGATGAATTCCAATGGAATTCCTCCGGAGTGATTTCAGCCGGAATGTTCGCCGAAGTTCAGCTAGACTGCCACTGCCGTCTCTGCCCGTCGGATCAGTCGCTGCCACGCATGCCGCCACCGCCGCCCCTGCCACTACTCGAATAATATCCTTCAAAATGTGCAAATTTTTGTAGTTGAGAAGATTTGAACTGATGACCTTACGGTTGATTGGCAAGCACACCACCACCAAGCTATTGCAAGAAATTATACTAAGTTTTGTTTTGTTTTATACTTATTATATATTTTTTTAATACTTTTAAATACTTATGTCCACTAATAAAATTCGATCAATCTATCTTGTTCATACATCTTTCCAAAGTTGAATTTGTTTGTATTTTTGGAATTTATTTTGATGTTACATGAATTTTTAAGACAAATTTGTTATAATGACATACATTGGATGCACATGTAATAGTTTAACATTCTTTTTTCAAAAAATTTCAAAATTCTTTTGTTTATGTTGTGTTTTTAGCCTACCATTTAATTATTTAATCAATTTTTTTTTGTTTTTCAAGAAAATTTAAAAATTTCGTTATATTTCATATTTCTACTTATGTTTTCAATTAAAAAGATATTTTGCTTAAATTTAACTAATCATATGTCAAAAGGATATAATAAATGATTAAAAAGATAATATAAATGATAAATAGGTAAGAAAGATATATTTTCATAGAATTTAGCATATTTTTAATGTTATATTATTTAAATTTAATCAATTGATTAGATTATATCTATTTTTTTATTTTGCACACACAATGAATGTGCTCTATAGGCTAATTATTATTATTTCCAAATTTATTTAGTAAAACTGATATGTGGAAATAGATTAATATTTAGTCAAATCTTTACTAAAATTTGATTTGGTATAATGATTTTATAATTATACTTGCATTATAAGGTCAACGATTCAAACATATTTTGGCACAATTAGTATTATTTGGCAAAATGAGCTTATTATAGGACAAACATCAAATATTATGAACAACTCAGAAGTATTTTTCTTAAGATTCTTTGGTTTCAAAACTTGTACAAATATTTTGGTTTTAAGTTATTATTTGTGACAAATATTTACTTTTTCAAAAGATCTTTTTATCAAATTCAAAAGGAAAATACTATGGTAATCATATTTGTTAACACTATAATTCTTTTTAAAAAATGAATTATGAAGAATAAATATATAAATTCAAAAGTTAAAAATCAAATTCATAACTAAGTTTTTTGTTACAAAAAGTGTTAATAGTAACAAATATATTAGTGTTACCCAATGTTAAAATTTGGTAACAAATACATGTTCGTAACTGTGACAAAAAATTAATAGTAAAAAAAATTCAATTCTTGTAACGAATTTATTTTTTGTTAAAATAGAAATATTTTTTCATAACGAATAAATATCAAAAGCAACAAACTTTGTACTTCGTTACCAAAACAATGATATATGGTAATCAATAAATACTTTGGTTACCATAAACTATTATTTGCAACTAAATTTGGTTCCGTTATAATATCTTTTGTTATCTAAAGTGCATTTTGTTGTAGTGATGAAGGATTGATAGCAATATATATTGAAAAAAAATTGTGTTCTATAATATTGTTAAAGTATTGTGGAATTGTTTCAGAATATGCAAAATAATTGAGGACCAATATGGGGAAAAATGAATTAAGTATTTTAACTTTCTAATAATAAGTTTATTCATTCATAATTATATTTTGATCCCAATAATTAATAATTTTTAAAGTTGTCACTACATATAAATACGTCGTGATATTTATCATGGTAACATGATATCAGTTAGTAATAATTAGCAATTATTACTCTCATATTGTCGTAGTAGAGAAATCTTATATATAATGAGATTCAAATTTATGATCTCACATCCTTTGGGATTCAATTTCAGAATTTCAGCTAAAACATATTGATCCATTGAAACTTTTTGGAGTCTCGCTGAGCTTAAATTTTATATAGGGAAGCAAGAAAGAGAATCAAGTGAAGTATTTGTGTTGATTGTGATATACAAAATCGTAATATTTCACATTAATTTTTTTATGTATGAAAATGGAAAGATTGATATAAATATAAAAAGTTTAAAAAAAAACTGAAAATGTAAGGGTAACTATACAAACATTGTTGATTGGAAGGTAAATGGTCTATTTGTTCACTAAGGACCATAGGATGCCTATCTTTCTCACAATAGGTCTTCAAAGCAACTATTTTATCGGGTTGGAAACTTGGAATGACATGAATTCTCAATATTTTTGTTCTTTTAGCACAATTGGCCCACCATTTTTGACCTCTTCACACAATTGACCCACTATATTTGTTTCTCATACATTTTCCTCCATCACTACGGCAAGGGTTTGGAATGGCAACTGGATGTGTTTGGGACAGGTTTGCTAAAACCTGAGGTCTATCTATAATCGGTATGAACTCGACAGGTTAACTAGCTGGACTCGCTTTATAATTTTGAAAATATTAAATAATAATGCTATCATAATTTTGTAAGGTTTATAACAATAATATTATTATCAAAGAACTAATTATTTATATCTTATATATGGGCATATTTTATTTTATTCCTTTGAAAAATTTCAAAAATTAAGCACATATCTTTTTTATATATAAAAGCAAAAATTATGTATTAGTATAATATAATTATCTTAAACATATTAGAGTGTCATACATATAAATGATATGTTACACTAATTACAACATATACATAATTTTTTGGCAAAATTACAGATACTTGTTTTATAAATATAGACACGCGCACACACACACACACAATATATATATATATATATATATATATATATATTATAGGCGAATTTGGAGTACATTCAAGTTCTAAAATTAAAACCTAATTAACCTACACATCCCTAGATCACTAAAATTTCCAAAGTTTCCCCAAAGAAAGCAATTTTCTTTTTAACTGAATTTAGGGTAAATTACAAAAACCACCTCTGAGGATTGGTGAAATTACAAAAAAAAATCCCTCAATTATTGAAAATTATCATTAACCCCCAGCGTTTGCAGTTATAAGCATGATAAAGATCTTAGTTTGATGGACGAAATCACTTTAAAAGAATTGAGTGTCGCTCCGGCTACACTCGATGATGTTAGAATCCAAGTTCAGGATCCTATCATCGAAGTGGAGCTTAACGCTGAAAACAACCATAGGCCAACATACATTGGATGCCTTATTAAGTTGCGAAAACAAAGAGGCTATGGTCAATTTACTAATACAATATAAAGATTTTTTCTGCTGGAATTATGATGAGATGTCTGGTCTCACTAGGGACTTGGTTGAGCGTCGAAGTGCCCATTTTGCTAGGGTTCAAGCCATGGAAACAGCATCTTCAATAAATGTCTAAAGAATTTTATGTCTTAATAAAAGAACAAATCAAAAGATTACTTAAAGTAGACTTCATTAAAGTGGCCAAATACCCAGGAGACCTCGGTACCATCCAATAGAAGGTTATGCTGTTTGGCTTTAAAAATGCCAAGGCCACAAATCAAGAGCCATGAATTTTATTTTTCATGACTACATGACTAATTTCATCAAGATTTATATTAACTGTCTCATTATTAAGTCTACAAGCTTCGTTCAACATTTGGAACATTTGGTAAGGCTTTTAAAAGAATGAGAAAGTTTCAACTAAAATTAAACCCGTTGAAATGCGTATTCAAAGTGGCCATAGGCCACTTTCTTGGGTTTTTAGTGCATAAGATGGGTATCAAAGTGGAGTCCAACAAGGCAAAGGCCATTCTAGTTGCCCAGCCACCTTGAACAAAGAAGGAACTTCAGCAATTTCCCAAAAATGTGAATTATTTAAGGAGATTCATTGTCAAATGTTGTAAGTAAGACTAAAATTTTCTCACTTTTGCTTAATTTGGAAGACCATGACAAGTTCAAATGGTCTGAAAAGCATGAATGGGTGTTTGAAAGGATTAAGAAAGCCTCGACTTTCCTCCTATAATGATGTCGCCAAGAAAAGGAGAGCCACTTAAGCTATACATTTTGCCAGCCAATGAGACTATTAGGGCCTTCTTAGCCAAAGACAATGAAAATGTGTTCAAACGGGTTGTATACTACTTAAGTAGGCGCTTGAACAATACAGACCAAGGGTACCACCCTATTGAAAAGTTGTGTTTGACACTTTATTTTACATGTATTAAGCTTCAACATTATTTATTGTCAGTCAAAGTTCTTGTCATAAGTAGTGTCAATGTGATCTAGTACATGCTTTTAAGGTTAATAGTGCCAGGTCAAATTGGCCAATAGGCCATTCACCTTATGGAATACATATTACAGTTTGTCCTGTATAAGGCAATGAAAGCCCAGGCCTTGGCTGATTTTGTCATAAGCCACCCGCAACGTCGAAATAGATGACGAAGTGGCTCAATAGATCGAAATGCTTTCAGTATTTTTGAATCCATGGATTCTCCAGTTTGATGGATCTCAAACAGACAAGGCATATGGGGCAGGTATAGTGATCATTTCATCATCCAAGATCAAAACTGGTTTAGTGGTCCAGTTCGAGTTCCCCTATACTAATAATCAAGTCGAATAGGAAGCCTTGATTCTCGAACTTGAATTGTTGCATGAGTTAGAAGCCTCCAACATTAGCATGACAGGAGATTCCCAACTTGTCATCAAATAGATTCAAGGAGAATTTCAGTACAGAAAACCCATTCTTGATAGGTACATTTTCTATGGTTAATGCATTATTAATAGGTTTCAATGAAGTAACACTTCAATATGTGGCTAGAAGATCTAACTCTGAAGCCAACTAACTCGCTTAACTTGCCATTGGAGCTGAGTTTCCCAAAGATGATAAAACTGCAAGATGCAATGTAACAAGACAGGCCTATCTAACCCACTTCAAAAGAAGTAATGTTTACTTCGTTGAAAGTACCATGAAACAACCAGGGGATTAGCATAAACCTATCTTAGATTATTTGAAGGATCCCTCTCAGCATGCATCCCGACAAGTCAAAATGAGAGTCGTAAACTATATGGTTCAAGGTGACAATCGACTTTATAAATGAAGTCATGACAATGTACTTCTGCAATATGTCGGACAAGAAAAAAATAATAAAGATCATGATTGAAGTACATGAAGGAGTATGTTGAGCCCATTAGAGTGGCCACAAAATGGTGTGGTTAGTCAAATGATATGGCTACTTATAGCTAAAGATGGTACAGGATTGCCCCTGACTAGCCCAGGAATGTGAAAAATGCCAATTACAGGTCTAATTCTAAGGGTTCCTGTTGAAGAAATAAACCTCATAGTTAAACCATGCCTATTCCGATGTTAGGCCATTGATATTGTAGGAGCTATTTTCCCTCCCTCTTCGAAGCAACACATTCATATCATTATAGCCACTGACTACTTTATGAAGTGGGTGGAAGCCATCTCGCTCAAGCAAACTAACCAAGGAGTTGTAGTCACATTCATCAAAGAGAACATTGTCCATAGATTTAAAATCCATAGGCCATTGTGACGGATAGTGGAACCATGTTCACAAGTTCTGAAATCCAAGCTTTTGCCAAATAGCATGGCATTCAATTGACGCATTTCACTCCATACTACACAAAAGGTAATGGTCAAGCCAAATCCATTAACTAAACCTTGAAGAATATCATTTCAAAAATAGTGGAAGACAACCCTAGAGCATGATATCTGTTACTTTCTAAAGCACTATGGGCATATCAAACTAGCAAGTGAACTTACATGAGAACTACCCCATTTCGGTTGACTTATGGTCATGATGTCGTCTTGCCTATGGAAATCAATGTGAGATCCACTCAAGTTGCTGAACAAAATAACTTGTCTGCTGATGAATATTATTACAAAATTGTAGATGAATACGATCCTATATAGGAATTAAGAGTACAAGTGTTGGATTACATTGAGGCCCAAAAGATACAAGTTGCCAAAGAATACATTATAAAGGTCAAAGCAAAGAGATTTTAGCTTGGTGACCCCATTTGGAAGGTGGACTTTCCTTTAGAAAGGAAAGATGTTATGTTAGGAAAGCGGAGCCCAAATTGGGAAGGACCGTTCATGGTCCACGCCATCACAAAAGCAAATACCTATTTGTTAGAAAGTCTAAATGGGGACCTACTTAGAGATTAAATAAATGGCAAGTACTTGAAGAGACTCTATCCGACAATGTGAGAAACCTTACCATTAGAATGGTGAAATGATCTTAGTCGAATGACATCTACTGCAAATCATGATTGAGTCCCATTCTTTTGTTTCAAAAACATATGGAATTGTTGTCTAAATGATGAGATTTCTTTTCCACAGTTAACTATTTCTTTTAAGAAGTCTTATGTGAAGAACCAAAATCAAGCACATCTAGGTGAAAGCAAATAATGCATTCAAAAGGCCAAAAGCATAGCACATAAGAGTTTCAAAAATTCACTAACACAACTAAAAATAAAAATCAATTATTTTCAACAACAAACTACCATTCCAAAAGGCACGAATGCCCTAGAAAAATTTCAAAATGGTCCTCATGGCCATCAAAGTTAAGATGCAAGGGCGTCTTTGTCCTGGGTTGTTCCACTTGGCCCACCCGCCTCAGTCACTGGGAAGTTGGATGTTGAAGTCACCTCCACCACTTGGCCACCCACATCTTCAACAAGGCTGCTAGCACACAGAGTGCCCTCACCCAAAAAGTCTATCTAAAATCAGCCAAAGAAGATATGGAGGGAGGTGGTAACCTCATCAAGCTCAGCAAAAGCAGCCTCTACTTGTCGATTGCATTCAAGATCCCTATTCTTAGCCTAATGGTATGCTCCAACATGGGCATCAGAGCTGGCCTTGAGTTCCTCAACTTTGGAAGAAAGCTCAAAGACTTCTCGATCAACCTCCGTGAGTACAACCGTCAAGCGTTTGATCTCAGCAACTATGTTGCTCCTTCGTGCCACCAAGACATGTAGTTCTTCAGCTTTTTGGCTAAGCTGGATGCACAGAGCCCTTAGTTTTTGGGATAGAGGAACAATACCCAAAACATGAGGTGCTAAATTGTGGCATTGAAGTGTTTACACCTTGATCCCAAGTCTGCCAATCGCTTCCTAAAGTAAAATTGCTTTTTACTTAGGGCCATAACAAGACGGGAGACTTCTCTCAAAATCTCCTGGATTAAGTTCTGTTTGATCTCCAAGATGACAATAGTTGCCTTAGACTCTACTCTGACTAAAAGAGTCTTAAGCTCCTAGGACATGGGCATCTAGGGATGGCAATGGGTTGGGTTTCGCGGGTCCCCGACCCGGACCCGACCCGTTCGGGGTGGATTTGGACCCGTATAATCGAGTTTGGGACGGGTTGCGGGGCTAAAATTCTAGACCCGCACGGGTTCGGGTCGGGTCTCGGGTCCAAGTGAACCCAACCCAAACCCGACCCGTATATATATAAAAATATATTTAATATATATAATATAAATATATAAATAAATACAATTAAAAAATCTTAAAAATTATTATTTCATTTGAATATGTTTTATTAGATTTGATGTACAATTTGAATGTTTTCTTTTATTAAGTTTTTTGTATAATTTAAAAATTATTGTCTTAAAAAAGTTGTTAAATAATAAAAAATTTAGTTATTGAAACGGGTTTACGGATCGGGTTTGGCGGGTATGCGGGTCGGGTTTGATGGGTTGGGACGGGTTTATGAACCCGGCAGGTTCAACGGGTCCAACCCGTCGGGTTCGGGTCTTTGGCTGGCCGGGTCGGGTCCGGGACCCGCCGGGTCTGGGACGGGTCCTGGGTCCAAAATTTTCTGGCGGGTCGGGTCTCGAGTTTGGCCAAACCCGTACCAGACCCAACCCGTTGCCATTCCTATGGGCATCGGAAAGATGGATGTAATATCCAGCACATCCTTGGAGTTGCTCAGAAAAGTAGAGCTAGCCAATGAGAAATGAGAAGTTGCCTATAGAAAAAGAAGAATTAGCTAAGCCCTACGTTGACATAACAAAGGGGTAAAAATATAGCAAAGGAGAAAAGTATTCACATGGGAACTACTAGTTAGGGTCTCAAGTAGAGAGGATGTAGTCGAAGTAGGATGCGGAGTGGGTTGCAGAGTAAAACAGGCTATTAGAAGGCCATGAAAGTGGAATAAACTTAAGAAATAGCAATTGAACTAAAGTTACCTCTATCATTTTGACATGGGGGGAGGGGGTGGAGGCATCATTGTTGTTTTTTTGACGGGATGGACCTCAATAATTTCAGCAGGCGAATATCCCAATGTAGTAAGGTGCTCATAGACCTTGTTGATGATCTCATCCTCGTTGTCATCAGCAATGGACTCCCTAGGACTTTTGATACAGGGAGTAGGATCAGCAGCAAGTGGATTCAGTAGGATCAGATTTAGAATCAATGGGTTTGGGATCAACTGAAGCAAAAGGCGTAACCAAGAGTCTCTTTGTCACTTTCATCTTAACAAGCTTTAGCTTCCTTTCACCAGTGGCTGAACGTTTGACCTTTAGGGGAGGCTATAGATAAAGGAAATCAAAATAGTGGAAATCAAAGAGGAAAAGAAAATATGATCGAACATATACCTTGCTAGTAGCATCATACTCTTCGTTGTCTGAGTTAGACATTTTGATCACTTTGTCTATCTTTTTAGAGTGAAATTGACGAGCAGGGCATCGAATACCAACCTGAGCAGTGGGGCAGGATGAACAGAAACTGATAGTAGAAGGTAAATCGAAATGCCATCCAAGATAGCAGTCATAACTATCACCATTTCCTCAATCTTCTTACCCGCAGAGCCTGCTTGATAACAAAATCAAAGTAGTCAACAACAAAGACTGCATCACTTAAAAAAGGGGTAGCAAGGCCAAATAGTTTGACCTTATAAATTCTCATAGTGTCATCAGTGAAAAGTCCATTGAAAGTGACCTCGTCATGGAAGCTCATGGCTCTTTCAAAGAGAAGGTCAAGGATAATAATCCACGGTATAAAATCAGGTAAAAGGGGTATAGTCAAGCACAAAGGCTTGTAAAACGTGGACCAATGTAGGAATTATACTCTACTTTCTTCCGAGCTGATTGAAAATGTTCTTTAGCTTTGGCATTGGCAATATGGTGGTCTTTTTTTTTTTTATAAAAAAGTAATTGAGGCTTGTTTGAAGTATTCCTCAATTTAAAAGGGTTCTATACAACATTATAAAATTTTTAGAACTTCTTTATACCTTTTTTCCAGAAGCAAGTTTGGCAAGGATGTCCTTAGGGAAAGCCACATCCATCGCAACCTTATGTGACACATTCGAGAAGGTAAAATGGGCCATAACCATGTGAGTAGGCTCGAGTCGACAACGCTTGAGGTAGTTGGTCCACCAATTCAAAAAAGTTGAAGTCGCCTTTGGTTTCATACTTGAAATGAGTATCTTCTATTAATGCTCTGAAGACATCAACCCCCTTATTCTTGTATTTGTTCAACTTGAAGCAGAAGGAGTTGATCATCAAAATGGGAGTAGGTAAGGACTGAATTAGTTTAAATTGTCATGCCATATAGTGAGGGGTATACGGAAAGATGTGGTTGGTTACCATGTTGTCAACACTGTAACCATATATGGTATCCTTTGCAACTAAAAAGGTCACTGAACTGAAAAGATGTGGATCCTTGGAGGTAAAATGCCCTATCTCCTGAGCATAAGAAAGTTCTTTTCAGCTCAATCCCTATCTCTTGGGAAGTAGAATCGATCAAAGGCTTATTTCAAGTTGGTGGTCGGCATAGAGGTACGAGCCAAGAAATAGTCGAAAGGCTCATCTGTCATCCTTATTTGTGTGGACTTTCCACACAAATGGATAAAGTAGGCCTGCAGTCACATCATAGACCCCCCAAGTTGAATTTTTCTCTTCTTGGGTCATCCCACACTTTGATCACTTTCTTAACCTATTGTAGGCTAAAACGACCGGACCTAAGGGCCAATTCGGCCCTGTAGCTAGTGCAGCAACATGGTAATAGAACTCTGCAGTTTGTTGATAGAATTGGCAACAAAAAACATACATGTAGAGACATAGAGCCAGGAATTGGACTTGCTCTTTGTTTGAAACAAGTGTGGATCTGTTCGCAAAACGAGCGATGATGTGCCCATAACTAGTCATGGGTTTGTTTTTTCTAGGAAGGTGAGAGACATCCAGAATATGGAGGTCATCATACTTCATTTCGATACTGAATGGTGGACCAGTCAACTGGAACTCAGCCATCTCTTTCAAATCTCGGAGCATCGGAGTCATTAGGTAAGTGGCCAAATGGAAAGTGTAGTTGATCTTGCACCAAAAGGAAAGAGCCACTTGTAGAAAGCCCAAGTCAAGGCTATAGAAGTTCTTGGTGAGTTGGATTGATTCATAAATGCCAATATCCCTCCAGGTTTTGGCCTAAATAGCTTCAATGCGATTACACCAGGTGATGAAATTGCGGTGGAGATTGTGGTTTGGGGACCAAGGCCAGTTATGAAAATAAGTTCCAAAAAGATGGCCTAAGAGGGATGGCAGACTCTCTTCAAATCGCACCACGTCGCATAGGTAGTCTTGAGGAATTTTACCATCAAGAACAGGACCCAAAGAAATGAGTCTTTGCAAGGGAAAGAGCATAAATCTTGGTTGCCATAGATGAGGAATCGCTGGAATAAGAGAGAAATTAGGGTTTGAAATTATGGAAGAAGAAAAAGAAGAAAACAACGTGTATGAAACGACTAATAGAGATGAAATCAAAGTGTTGATTTAATTGATTGAGATGGAAAATATATGCAATTGATTAAGTTATTTAATTAATTGATGGATTTAATTGAATCAGTGTGTTGATTTAATTAAATTAAATAAAAAAATTAATTTAATTGTGTTGAGGGCACAATCCATTGATTAATTGGATATCATTTAATCAATCGAATATGTTAAATTAATTGATGGATTCAGTTAAATTAAAATAGTTAATTTAAGTGAATAAAGTTAAAGTGTTAATTTAAATATCTATCTTGTTGTTTCGCCAAATTTTATCATCATTTAGTTGAGCTTAATATGGTACTTTATCCCTACCAACAGTAGCCTTAGCATGACAAAACGTAGCACGTTGATTTTCCTTAGCCAACTATTGAGCTTTCATTTCTTTTTGCATTAACTCTCATTTGTCCAAAACTTGTTCAAGTTGGTCTCAAGCACTCTAGAAACAATCAGTTTACAATCCACTATTATGTCTCGAGGTTGATAGGATATGGGTTGTTTATATTTTTCATCCTTTTAGTTCAAAAACCTACCAAATCAAATACACTTCTAACTCATCAAGCACAATAACTTCATTTTATCTCTTCCTCATCTTATGATAGGTGTGTCTCTGAGATGAGTAGAATCAACTGATGACTTTTTCCACATTACACAAATTTGATCTATGTGCCTCCGAACTTCTCTTTCGATTTTATTTTTTATAGAGATGACATGGGGTGCATATCTTGCAATATATGGCCTGATGACCTAGTATCTTGATGTGTGATCATTGTTTTGTCGAATCTTTGAAATCAATTGTTGTTGCCATGTAATTAAGTTAAGCTTTTCCTTTTATTTCGGCCATGTAATTAGAAAGTAAATTTACGTTCATGGAGACAACAATGCTTTAGCGAACATCTATAAGGTATTTTAGGTGCAAGCATTATGGCATAATGATAATTAGACTCTCGACTCCTATGGTATTTTGATAGCTTTTTCATTTATATTATTTTATTAAAAATAATAAAATAATTGTTCCTTCATGTTTTTAATGAAAAATGCATCACCTTGTTTCCCAAAATTTACTTTATTGTAAGATTTTTTAAGAATTACAATTATTCATCAATTTCGCTCCAGATTAAAAAGAAATAAAAAGCATCACACCTTCCTCAACCTTGTCCCCACCAACCCAAGTTAAAACTAGTGATGGTTATTATCCAATTTGATTAATTAAATTGTAATAATTGATTAAAATTATTGAACTTTAGGATATTTTCAAATAATATTTTATCAACTATAAGTGTGACTTTTTTCTCCTTCACAAATTCAATACCTCTGACAATATCTTACAAAATAATTTCATGCGAACAAATCAAATTTTATTGATAAAATATTTTGCATCAACGTGCGCATGAATTATATATATATATATATGTATGTTATGTCTAATACGTAAATTAGGTTGGATGAGAATGTTGGTGGTTTCAGTGATTTAGAGCATGGGTAGGAATATGGCAGCGGTTATGAGGTGGTGGTAGGGGTTGTCCTTGGTGAAAGGTGGTGGCATGTTTGACGGACCACCTGATCAATCTAATACGACGGTGATATTTGGTGCTTGTCCTGGAGATTTTAATGGACGGTGAAAGGTCTAATACGAGGGATTGGAAGTGATGCTAGGATGGATGGGGGTGCTTTGATGGGTTAGTTATCGGATTCAAGGAGTTTGGGTAGCGATCATCATTAAACTTGGTTAGTTAAGCAGCCAAGTGAGGTAGCGATGATAGACTAGATAGTATTCATCCCTCATAGATAGTCTCCATTTTTTGAAAGGCCTAACTGAGGGGAACTTGTACAAGACGTGCGACTAGTATGTTTTGATCAAACTTGTAATCTTATGTAAGTATGAGCAGTTGCACATTAAATAAAGGCTACACTAGTTCATATGCTCATTTAATTCTTTGGCAACTTAAAAAAGTACATAAACTACCTTGGTTTTCCATCATATCTAATGTAGATACTCTAATTACATAGACTGCCAACTAGGTTAGTCCACTTAGCCCCTAGAAGATCTATTCACTCAAGCTCATACTTATCTAAGAGAATCTAGAAATATTCTAGTAAAAATCTCCCAAGTTTCTTGGAATTCATAATCATTGAGGTTCTTCATTATAAATACCCCAACATTTATTGCGCTACATTAGTACTTATTAGCACCTCGAATCTCTAGAAAACATCCCCTTCGATTACTTTTCACACTTTGATATTGATTTAGGTTTCGTTTAGTTGGTTAGATTACATGAGATTTGTGGTTTTCATCTGTTGTTGGGCGTTGTTTTGTTAGTAGTACAATGGAAGATGAAAACATGGCTTATCTTGCCCAAGTCGACCCTGTTCACGAGATGTCGAAAGATTGGAATCTCATGGGGGGTGGTGAGATGAGGAAAAGCGGGATGAGATTGGTTCTAAAACCCATTTCGCAATTACTATTATGTCCCCAACTGTAGCACGTTGTATGACAAAAAACTCCTCAGGCTCTCTATACTTCAGCAGAACCCTAAAAAATGTTGAATCTAAAAATCCCAGCAACGGCGCAGCCAAGTTTCAGAAAGAATCGAATACTACTGTGACCTACTTCCGGTAACCGATTGCTTGTAAATTGGTGCCCTTCTTGTTATTATCAATTTTTAAACTCCGACATATTTAATTCCAGTTTGGAGAGAAGATTTGATGCATTTGTTCATCGGCTAAAGTTTCTCGTTTCGTGCCGGCCTTTTCGATCTGTAAGTTTCAATTGCTTTGTTTTTTTATTTTATTTGTTTCTCTGACATCTGTTATCGTTTGTATAACCCTCTGTGTTTGAAGATGTATGTACTCTTATTTGTGTGGTGTATTTATGTGGTTGGGTCCAATCGGGGATGGTTCTAGCATGGCAGATGTTGTTGCTTTGGACAGTTTTGTACATAAAGTTCATGGCTGCTCCAAAAATTGAAAATTCAGCGTTTTTTCTCTACAACTTTTAAAATGAACGGAGTTTATTTGCATTATTAGTTATGTGGGGAAAATAATCACCATTGTTTTTGTTTGTGTGAATTTGGATTTAGTCCAGGGGACTTTTGCCGTTCCACATAATTCTGGTATTGTACGCGGGTGCTGGTACTTCGGCCATTTAAATGGCTAATTTAGGACGATTAGGTTTTATTGCTTGGGCGCATGTGTTCATGTTGCAGAACACACTGTTGTTTCTTTTTCTTCTGAAACAGCACAAAAGAATGGCAAATGGGAATAGAGCCTGATGTAACACACAACCCCGCAGATACAGTTTGATAGCAAAGATTGGCGAACTAGATGACCATCTCAGTTTCTTGACAAAGGTAAATGATGTCACTTGTGTCAACAACTTGAGAATGAATAGGAATGCATTTGCAAGGCTTTGCTACCTCTTGCAACATGTTGGTGGGCTGAAATCTCAGAAGTATGTGAGCTTGCCCGAGAAAGTTGCAATGTTCCTATCTGTTCTAGCGCATCACAAGAAGAACCGAGTAGTTCAAATGGATTTCAAAAGGTCCGGCCATACCATTAGTAGATACTTTAAAGAAACACTTAGGTCGGTGATGCGCATTAGCAACATTTTGTTGGTTAAACCGATGCCCGTCGATGCTACCCAGACTAACGACACATGGAAGCATTTCCAGGTAATTGAAAGAAAATGCTCATTCACAAACTGAAAATGATTTATATGCTTCACAAAATTATGCCTCTTTGGTCTCTATGGGAAGTTGTTATAATCAGTATTGTTCCCCAATACCTAGTTCCTCTTTTTTTTTTTCCAACTGTGGGTCTTTTTTTTTTTTTTTGTCCTTTATCAGTGAATGCGTTAAATTGTACTCATTAACCTCGCACAGGGATGTCTTGGTGCTTTGGACGACACATTTGTTGAAGTACAAGTGCCATTGCGGGACCAACTAAGATATCACAACCGTAAAGGTGACCTCTCCGTAAATGTCCTAGGCGTGTGCAATAGGGACCTAAATTTTATATACGTACTAACCGGGTGGGAAGGTTCAGCGGCCGACAGTCGTGTACCTAGAGCAGCTATAACAAAATATAACGGCTTGAAAGTTCCTACAGGTAAACAAAAAAAACATTTTTTTCTTCTGCCGAATTCGTCTATTAAAGTATCGTTCTCTAAAATTGCCTATGTTACCTGGTCCATGAAACGGTCGAAATCGCAAGGCGTGTGTTTCAAGAAGAATGTGGCAATTAGATAATTAGCAGTCTATGTATATTTGCGTGCACTTGAGCTTTTTAGGCTAGTAGCCCAGTACCTAGGTTGGTTAGTAGCTTCATGTCGAACATCATTTAATATCGAATTCCCACCGTATGCTAATTTAACTCCCTCTTCATGTAATTAGAATGGAGATCAATATTTATTTGGCCCAACCCAATTCGCTTAAATATGTTGTATCTAGTATTACAACTAGAGTTGTTGCTTTTTTCAGGAAACTACTACCTGTGCGATTGTGGTTATACAAATGCAGGAGGCTTCCTCACCCCTTACCGGGGCACACGATACCACCTTACTGAGTGGCGCAACAACTCTAATCCTCAGGAATTGTTCAATCTGAGACACAGTCGCGCGCGAAACGTAATCGAACGTTCTTTTGCATTATTAAAGAAACGATGGGCGGTGTTACGCAGCCCGACGTTCTACTCCATCAAGATCCAAAATTTAATCTTCCTCGCATGCGCCCTGCTGCACAACTTCATCAGAATTGAGATGGACATTGACCCAGCGGAGGAGGACTTGTCGGATGAGGAGGCTGACCTTGATAACATCATTGGGGATAACATCAACACAATTGAGACCACCCCGGCCTGGAGTGCATTCCGTGACAATATGGCCCAACATATGTACCATGAATGGTTATCTAAGGGGCTGGGCATCTATCTACGTGGTATCGCGAAACATTTCGCGAGCCTTTTCCTTCTCAATGCTACTACGACCATTGCCCTTGGATCTTTGAATTTCTGCGTGACGAAAGTTCTTGGACTAATTAATTAATTTGTAATAGGACTTGTAGTTTTCCCCTATTTCTGTCAACAGATAGTATCTTGATCGACCTTGTGGAGTTGTTATTGTGGGACAATTTTTTCTTTTGAATTTAGGCTTGGCCATATTGGTTGGGGTTTTTGCTGGTCGCTATGATCCATACGAATGGTTATTGTTTTCCGTAGTGATTTTTAGTTTACTCTAATCTTGCGCGTCATTACACTGCATGAAGTATTGAATACTTGTCTACATACTGTGTTTGGCAAATGAGTCGACCGTTGAGTCTGAATATTATTCGTGCCGTCCATACTTATAACTGCTTAAGGGTACCTAATTTCTACTACTCTTATTGACTTTGTAGGGAAATGGAGCAGGGTGGATCAATTGGGAAGGCAGAAAAAAATAAAGGGAAGTATGTTGTATTGCGTCGTTTCTGATCGAGCAAAGAGGAAGAAATTTTGTTAGACGCCCTTGAAGATATTCAAGGCCAAGGGTGGTGGAATGAGGGCTGTTTTAAAAGGGGGTACATGGGACGTTTGCAACTAATCATACAACAAAAATTACCGGGTTGTGGACTAAATGAGAAACATATTAAATCTAAGTTGCAGGTGTGGAAGAAACAACTTGGTGCATGCCAAGGAATCCTCAAATCTTCGGGAGGTGCAGGTAGTTACTGGGACCCACAGTCACATATGATAGTTGCTGAGGACAAGACATGGGACTCCTACGTGGCAGTAAGTAAACGGTGGTACTTTTAATATTTAAATTTACGCCAGTCGTGGTAAGTGCATATAAATACTTCCAACAGCATTGCGTTCTCATTAAATTCTGTAGCAGTTCATGAGGCAAGATGTGGTCCTTCAGGAAATTAGTTAGCAGCCACCAATCAGTACTATTCTGTGAATTTTCACACAATTGAATTCACTGCTCACTAGTTACGTCTTGTGCAGGTGAACTCTGATGCGAAGTTGGTACGAGGAAAATCTCAGCCTCACTACGAACGATGGCTCAAGATTTTTGGTAATACTCGTGCAACAGGTGAGGAGCAAATAGATGTGGGTGATGCTGCAGACAAAGTTCTAAACGCAGACACAGGTGGCGAGAAGGAAGTTCAACAAAGTCAGGAGGGGGACGGTTATAAATCATACACGTTACCCAACGGCTTGTGTGCAGGTAATTACGACGAGTTTGTGGCAACTTCTTCAACACCCGCAGACAGGAGCGAAGGGAGGTCCCCTAGTGTTAACACAGTTAACCGTAAAAGGAAAGGGAAGGCTGAACCCATTGACTTGGATGGCTTGGTTGACGAGTGGATTGACCGCGCTGGGGACGTGTTGATTGAGGTTGCTGGAAAATGGCAGCGAGGTGAAGACAACTCTGAAAAACATCTCGCCAAGGAGAATGAAATCAAGGCAGACGTTTACAAAGCAGTCGTCCAAATTCCGTACCTGACAATGGACCAACAACTATTCATGTGCCATTATTTTGTCAACAATGAAGGCGAACTGCTAGCATTTTCGGTCATGCCGGAAGCCGCGCGAATTCGATACGTGCAGATTGTGCTTTCTGGAGGTTTTAAAAGTAAATAACTTGTGCATCGTTTGAAGTTTAAAAAATTCAAAAACACAATTGAAAGATTTTTGATAGTATGCTTTGCGTTTTGGTCTTGTAAACGTAGCAAACTAACAAACTACTGTATTTTTGAGATGGTAACAATCTTTGCTTTTTAATTGATGTGTAATTTTTTTGGTGGCGTGCCGTCGGAGCCATTCAATTATTCGTAGATCCGCTCATCCATGTTTGATATCCTTGCATGCTTGACTTGTATGTTTGTCTAGCCTAGTCATATCTTTCTACCTTGAAGTCATGGAATATCAAGAGGCATACGGATCGCTTTCTACTCTTCTTTTGCCAGGGCTAAAGACCGCTTCCATTGGTAATTTTGCTATAGTCCCTACGTAAAAACTAACACAATGAGTTTTCAGCAAATCTTCTCTTACAAACACCACACGACAATGTCCTTCGCTGATTGTAACTTAAAAAAACAGAAAGAAAGGTGTCCATCCAGAAAAAAGGATAAAGACATATTTAAATACAAGGATGATAGTGCTATCCAGATAGATTCCCGCACACATACATGGATCGAAATCACCAATCTAAGAAGGATGACTCGTACAATGGGTAAATCGATTCTCATTGGCGATTTTTGGCACAAAAAAGCGTATATCGATATTGCTCAATAGTCCTTTGCGAAAATGAGCTGAAGTAGCTCCTACTGAGGCTCTGGCTTGTGCCAGTAGATCAAATCCGTTCCGTTATGCTATATCACACATAAAATAACACTCCTAATAAGCCGTCGCAAAAATTATCCTAAATCGTATAGAATATTGTGAAAGCATAACTTATTAACCTTATAGATTTGTTCCCAAATGGTGTCTGCGGCTATGACCTTATTGCGCACATGATCTATCCGCACTCCAGGGCCCGTCAATAGCAGCTTGAACATTTTGTACCTATCTCGTAGCATCTTAGTCTGGAAGATGTACATTGAGACCGGAAGATTTACATGGAATCGCTCATTCATTTCAACGGCGACATCCTATAATATTACCTCACGGGGGCTTATGCCTATGCATATGACCTCATCGGCTCGCCGTGCCAGCGCCTTTACCAAATACATATCTTGCTTTGCTGTCAACTGGTCGTGGTAAAATATGCGTTCATGAGTGACAAGCCTAGCCTTCTCCTCAACATTGAATGTCGTCATGGGTATTGTGGGAGAGTTAAACTTTGTGAGTCGATTGTACACAACTATGAATGCATAATAGAAATGAGAGCACTTTATCAATCCAATGCAGGTATAGGGTTCAGAGTGGTATCTGAACTTTGCAGTAGAAGCCAATTCAGCAGTTACTATTTTTTTCTATACGAACCAGCCTTTAACCGGTCTAGAAAAGAAGAGTTGGTGTTGTCAAACAGAGTTGTCAATGTCCAGTAGTCTAGCAGGATGCATGTAAGATATCTGCTGAAAAGTATCTGCATAGGAAGGGGGTCACGGGTTTCAAGTCTACTTTAATTTTCAAGTAGGTTGTACATACACCATGGACAAGCTTTTTGACTTGGCAGGCTGGGCGTTCTAATTGGGTAGCTTGGATACAATGAATATTGAGATAACCAATAAGGATAGATTGTTGAATGGTCCAATTTTTAGTTAACATGTGACCAGCATTATGCTCCATTGACCCTTTGACCCTTCCATGTAATTACTAAAAATCAATGGAAAAAGCTTGTTCCTTAATATATACAAATCTTAATTAGAAATGACAAAACTTGTTGCGATTTTTCCGCAAGTGTACGGGTCGCTCAAGTATTAAAGTGAAAGTAAGAGTATCGTTCCCACGAGGAACGGGCTACCAAGCACCAAACTTATAAATTTTCTATTGTTTAAGCTTCAAAAATTGATTGGGATAAGATGAAACAAACAACTAAATCAAAGCAAATAATTCAATATAAAAACAAGCTAGGGCCTAGGCATCGTCGATTGAATCCCCTTTGTGACCAATTAAACCCCCATTAATTTTAATTAATACACCTTCCCACGATCCAACTTACGAAAATATTTGTAGTCTCCTTTCGAAAGTAAAACAAACGTGCCAAAGAATGCTATGTATCTACTTTCGTGATCACATACAGATTCCTTGGCCCCTTGCGCACAAAAGTTGTCTTAGTTAAAAAGTCTTCGCTAAGTAACCTAACTGATCGCACAAGAGCATGATTATTTCTAATCTATGCCTCCCTTATGTCTATAACACAAATAGTCAGATTTTATACACACCCTTTCGTAGTCGAATATAAAATCTCAAAGCTTGTAAAGATTGTCCAAAAATTCACAAGTAATCAAAACCTTGAATTATAGATAGGAAGTATGTAAAATTCAAATCAAAGAGGTTCAACAAAAATCACAAGGGTTTCATCAACGACTAGCCTAGAACCCTATGATTTAATTAGCTAGGACATAGCGAACAAAAATAAAACAAAAACATGATGAAATTAATCGGTAACATAAATGCAAACTCGGCTTTCGACGATAATCTTGGAGATGGAGGAACTTGGCCTTTGAATTGTCACCCTTCTTAAGCTTTTGACCTAGAATTCTCCTTGAAATATTGGCTGAAAAGTCCCCTAAAATCGTGCACAAGACGTCCCTTAAATAGGTGTAGGGCAACGGTTGTTAAAATCCTAATACGACTCAACTTTCCTTGTTGCCGTATTAAATCGGGATGGCTTCGGGATCGGGACGGCTTTGGCCGTCCAAAATCGAACCTTTATCTCACTCTTTGGACACAGCGGGACGGCTTCATGAGACGAGACGGCTTAAGCCGTCCTAAATCGAACCTTTAGGGCTGTTTCTGGAGCGTCGGGACAGCCTAAGCCGTCCTAATTCGAACGATTTCAGCAGCTGCTGAATTGGTTTGATTCGGGACGGCTTAAGCCATCTCGGCGTTGCGCGCCCATTTTTTCGGCTTCATTTCGGCCCCGATTCCTACAATAACATCATGAAACTCTTGTGGGTGTATATAGGCATCAAAACCTTGTATAAAACATGCTTTAGGGGTGTAAAACACTTTAAATTGATCAAATTAAGGTTGTATTACATAAAGCACAAATTTCATCCTTAGAACTTTAAAACCTTAATAATGAAAAACACACAAAAATCAATGAAAAACACACAAAGCTTGCCCATAAAAGTGTATAAATTTTAAGCTTATCAACAAGTGTATACATTTTAAGCTTATCAACCCTTCAGGCAATGAGTCTATAATAGTTGAATAAGCAAGTCAGCCAACAACTAGCACACATCACCTTTCATCTACAAAATATTTTTTCTTTGCGATCAGTTTGACACATCCAAAAAAGGTCATTTGTAGCGCATCGCAGATAGTTTTGTTGAACATCATTGCCGAACGTGCACGTTACTTAACTCATGAAGCTTCGTTCTACAATGAAGAGTGGTCCAAGGAGATGGACAAGCGCTTCATTGAGTTATTCGAAAAAAACACACGCCCTACGTGGCACAAAACACCGATGGGGATCGAAGAACCAGTTATTCGTAACAAACCTATGCATCCTAGAAGTGATTTGTAACGGTATGGCCATCCATCCAGATTGACTGCTTCTAACGATTCAAGTTGTTGTAGGCAGAACATATCGCACAAATGCTTGCATAATTTGACATAATCATACACCCGTAATACTAGTCATCTAGACTAGAGCAAAAAAAAAACCATTATAACATAGACGCACTTAATTCAATGCATTACTGCGGCCTAGTTAGGCAATCCGTCAACCACGATGGCTGACTTTGCTTGCTTAAGGGTAGCATAATTGTAGACATAACAAACACACAAATGGCCAAAGGATTAAAGTTGTTTTACAACATGACTATAAAGTGACAGTAGTCCGCTAAGATACGCTGAAAATTCGTGGATTCGGGCTTTCAGATCATTCTCCAAAAATCCGTCGTTGTGGCGTCTTCAACATAATTCCAAAAGTTGCCGGCGATACGTTCGTCATCATCATTCCAGTGCACAAATTGGTGTCTATTAGTTTGGCCACCTGCCAAAGGGCCTTCTGCTGCTTGAAGAGCACGGCTGACAGCAAGCGTCGACGGTTCGAACTCGGGGGAATTTGGACGACTATCACCATTGACTTCGCCATAAATTAGTTGAAGATGAACCCATTGTGGCTCGGGCTGGAATTGATAGGCCCGCACAAAATTACATTCCTACCAAGTTTATTGGAAATAACATTTCAAAAAATTTAGAGGAAGAATATCAAAATTGTAGAAGAGAAAATTTAAACGGTGTCCCTATGGTGCATCAAGTAGTGACCTTTCCATGTAACAATAAGTTGCAATAACTTAACTTACGGTCACACATGCTTGGTATAGTTCATCGGGGAAAACGTATTGTCCTTCACCAGAGTTGTAGTGAAACCCATTCTTCGTTATCAACCACTTGAAGCAAAGGTAACGCTGTTTGAGTCGCCGTAGGCGGTTGAAGCAGTACTTAAAGTTGAGCATCTGTGCGTGTAACTGATTGATTTGTTGCATGGCTTTCTGAATGGCTCCCCAGCTTGGGTGGCCTGGTTCGTAGTTTCGGCCAAGTGCTTCGTCCGCTAACACGTCCACAAATGTTGTCTCAACATCTTTCGTCCACCTAGAATTCCACCACAACCTTTCCTGTATAAATTCATCGTCCCCTGCCATCGCACCCAAGTTGAACGACTGACCTGCGGTGGGGACTTGTCAATGATTTGAAAATGGGTTTTTACAAGTGTTTAGCTCTCCCCAGCAATCGTCATGAGCTCTTTTTCTTAGCAGAAGTGATCATCGTATGTAGTCACATTGTCTATTTATTAACATATCAGATGTCATTGCACTTATTTACCTCACAACTAATTTTCAATGAGGAAATCGTATACAATCGGAAAGAATCACTAAAATTGCTCACTTGAAGACAGGTCTATCTGAATTGATATATTGAGCCTGAATGAGTCTGTGTTTTGTCACAGCTATAATCAATTTACACATGTGCCATATTCTTTGCCTATTGTTCTTCTAAACTGTAAGCAACCAATTCGGATTCAGAAGGGCAGGGAATATATTCCTTTACAGGCAAGATTATGTGCAGATTTGTGGTCACACAGAGTATTGGCTTGTCAAATGAAATCACACTGAAACAAAACACACGCTAGTCAGGGGATGCACAATTCTTACTGGGACAGTAGATAGATTTTGCTGCTGAGGGGACGATATAAATCTGTCAGGGAATATATTCTCAAACTACTGGTGTGGCAGTATGCTTCCATCCAATCACACAAGTAAGCTATAGTTTGTAACTTCATTTCAACTGATGAAAAATATCAGCGTTAAATCGTACCTATTGAATGCAGGACCTCAAGTATTTTCTAAACTTTAAGCAACCATGTACCTTGCAACATAAATTAAAAAATGATTTGTTATTAATCAAGATGGTCCATCATACAACCCACTCTATAAATACGAAGCACATAATCGGTAATTTGACATCTCGTATCACACTCGTTACTCTAATCTTCCCCTTCCTGTTATTAGGATCAGCTCCAAAT
>CM047878.1:11296669-11452054 GCA_026212405.1 Petrea volubilis
AAGAAAACAACTTGGTGCATGCCAAGGAATCCTCAAATCTTAGGGAGGTGCAGGTAGTTACTGGGACCCACAGTCACATATGATAGTTGCTGAGGACAAGACATGGGACTCCTACGTGGCAGTAAGTAAACGGTGGTACTTTTAATATTTAAATTTACGCCAGTCGTGGTAAGTGCATATAAATACTTCCAACAGCATTGCGTTCTCATTAAATTCTGTAGCAGTTCATGAGGCAAGATGTGGTCCTTCAGGAAATTAGTTAGCAGCCACCAATCAGTACTATTCTGTGAATTTTCACACAATTGAATTCACTGCTCACTAGTTACGTCTTGTGCAGGTGAACTCTGATGCGAAGTTGGTACGAGGAAAAATCTCAGCCTCACTACGAACGATGGCTCAGATTTTTGGTAATACTCGTGCAACAGGTGAGGAGCAAATAGATGTGGGTGATGCTGCAGACAAAGTTCTAAACGCAGACACAGGTGGCGAGAAGGAAGTTCAACAAAGTCAGGAGGGGGACGGTTATAAATCATACACGTTACCCAACGGCTTGTGTGCAGGTAATTACGACGAGTTTTGTGGCAACTTCTTCAACACCCGCAGACAGGAGCGAAGGGAGGGTCCCCTAGTGTTAACACAGTTAACCGTAAAAGGAAAGGGAAGGCTGAACCCATTGACTTGGATGGCTTGGTTGACGAGTGGATTGACCGCGCTGGGGACGTGTTGATTGAGGTTGCTGGAAAATGGCAGCGAGGTGAAGACAACTCTGAAAAACATCTCGCCAAGGAGAATGAAATCAAGGCAGACGTTTACAAAGCAGTCGTCCAAATTCCGTACCTGACAATGGACCAACAACTATTCATGTGCCATTATTTTGTCAACAATGAAGGCGAACTGCTAGCATTTTCGGTCATGCCGGAAGCCGCGCGAATTCGATACGTGCAGATTGTGCTTTCTGGAGGTTTTAAAAGTAAATAACTTGTGCATCGTTTGAAGTTTAAAAAATTCAAAAACACAATTGAAAGATTTTTGATAGTATGCTTTGCGTTTTGGTCTTGTAACGTAGCAAACTAACAAACTACTGTATTTTTGAGATGGTAACAATCTTTGCTTTTTAATTGATGTGTAATTTTTTTGGTGGCGTGCCGTCGGAGCCATTCAATTATTCGTAGATCCGCTCATCCATGTTTGATATCCTTGCATGCTTGACTTGTATGTTTGTCTAGCCTAGTCATATCTTTCTACCTTGAAGTCATGGAATATCAAGAGGCATACGGATCGCTTTCTACTCTTCTTTTGCCAGGGCTAAAGACCGCTTCCATTGGTAATTTTGCTATAGTCCCTACGTAAAAACTAACACAATGAGTTTTCAGCAAATCTTCTCTTACAAACACCACACGACAATGTCCTTCGCTGATTGTAACTTAAAAAAACAGAAAGAAAGGTGTCCATCCAGAAAAAAGGATAAAGACATATTTAAATACAAGGATGATAGTGCTATCCAGATAGATTCCCGCACACATACATGGATCGAAATCACCAATCTAAGAAGGATGACTCGTACAATGGGTAAATCGATTCTCATTGGCGATTTTTGGCACAAAAAAGCGTATATCGATATTGCTCAATAGTCCTTTGCGAAAATGAGCTGAAGTAGCTCCTACTGAGGCTCTGGCTTGTGCCAGTAGATCAAATCCGTTCCGTTATGCTATATCACACATAAAATAACACTCCTAATAAGCCGTCGCAAAAATTATCCTAAATCGTATAGAATATTGTGAAAGCATAACTTATTAACCTTATAGATTTGTTCCCAAATGGTGTCTGCGGCTATGACCTTATTGCGCACATGATCTATCCGCACTCCAGGGGCCCGTCAATAGCAGCTTGAACATTTTGTACCTATCTCGTAGCATCTTAGTCTGGAAGATGTACATTGAGACCGGAAGATTTACATGGAATCGCTCATTCATTTCAACGGCGACATCCTATAATATTACCTCACGGGGGCTTATGCCTATGCATATGACCTCATCGGCTCGCCGTGCCAGCGCCTTTACCAAATACATATCTTGCTTTGCTGTCAACTGGTCGTGGTAAAATATGCGTTCATGAGTGACAAGCCTAGCCTTCTCCTCAACATTGAATGTCGTCATGGGTATTGTGGGAGAGTTAAACTTTGTGAGTCGATTGTACACAACTATGAATGCATAATAGAAATGAGAGCACTTTATCAATCCAATGCAGGTATAGGGTTCAGAGTGGTATCTGAACTTTGCAGTAGAAGCCAATTCAGCAGTTACTATTTTTTTCTATACGAACCAGCCTTTAACCGGTCTAGAAAAGAAGAGTTGGTGTTGTCAAACAGAGTTGTCAATGTCCAGTAGTCTAGCAGGATGCATGTAAGATATCTGCTGAAAAGTATCTGCATAGGAAGGGGTCACGGGTTTCAAGTCTACTTTAATTTTCAAGTAGGTTGTACATACACCATGGACAAGCTTTTTGACTTGGCAGGCTGGGCGTTCTAATTGGGTAGCTTGGATACAATGAATATTGAGATAACCAATAAGGATAGATTGTTGAATGGTCCAATTTTTAGTTAACATGTGACCAGCATTATGCTCCATTGACCCTTTGACCCTTCCATGTAATTACTAAAAATCAATGGAAAAAGCTTGTTCCTTAATATATACAAATCTTAATTAGAAATGACAAAAACTTGTTGCGATTTTTCCGCAAGTGTACGGGTCGCTCAAGTATTAAAGTGAAAGTAAGAGTATCGTTCCCACGAGGAACGGGCTACCAAGCACCAAACTTATAAATTTTCTATTGTTTAAGCTTCAAAAATTGATTGGGATAAGATGAAACAAACAACTAAATCAAAGCAAATAATTCAATAAAAACAAGCTAGGGCCTAGGCATCGTCGATTGAATCCCCTTTGTGACCAATTAAACCCCCATTAATTTTAATTAATACACCTTCCCACGATCCAACTTACGAAAATATTTGTAGTCTCCTTTCGAAAGTAAAACAAACGTGCCAAAGAATGCTATGTATCTACTTTCGTGATCACATACAGATTCCTTGGCCCCTTGCGCACAAAAGTTGTCTTAGTTAAAAAGTCTTCGCTAAGTAACCTAACTGATCGCACAAGAGCATGATTATTTCTAATCTATGCCTCCCTTATGTCTATAACACAAATAGTCAGATTTTATACACACCCTTTCGTAGTCGAATATAAAATCTCAAAGCTTGTAAAGATTGTCCAAAAATTCACAAGTAATCAAAACCTTGAATTATAGATAGGAAGTATGTAAAATTCAAATCAAAGAGGTTCAACAAAAATCACAAGGGTTTCATCAACGACTAGCCTAGAACCCTATGATTTAATTAGCTAGACATAGCGAAACAAAAATAAAACAAAAACATGATGAAATTAATCGGTAACATAAATGCAAACTCGGCTTTCGACGATAATCTTGGAGATGGAGGAACTTGGCCTTTGAATTGTCACCCTTCTTAAGCTTTTGACCTAGAATTCTCCTTGAAATATTGGCTGAAAAGTCCCCTAAAATCGTGCACAAGACGTCCCTTAAATAGGTGTAGGGCAACGGTTGTTAAAATCCTAATACGACTCAACTTTCCTTGTTGCCGTATTAAATCGGGATGGCTTCGGGATCGGGACGGCTTTGGCCGTCCAAAATCGAACCTTTATCTCACTCTTTGGACACAGCGGGACGGCTTCATGAGACGAGACGGCTTAAGCCGTCCTAAATCGAACCTTTAGGGCTGTTTCTGGAGCGTCGGGACAGCCTAAGCCGTCCTAATTCGAACGATTTCAGCAGCTGCTGAATTGGTTTGATTCGGGACGGCTTAAGCCATCTCGGCGTGCGCGCCCATTTTTTCGGCTTCATTTCGGCCCCGATTTCCTACAATAACATCATGAAACTCTTGTGGGTGTATATAGGCATCAAAACCTTGTATAAAACATGCTTTAGGGGTGTAAAACACTTTAAATTGATCAAATTAAGGTTGTATTACATAAAGCACAAATTTCATCCTTAGAACTTTAAAACCTTAATAATGAAAAACACACAAAAATCAATGAAAAACACACAAAGCTTGCCCATAAAAGTGTATAAATTTTAAGCTTATCAACAAGTGTATACATTTTAAGCTTATCAACCCTTCAGGCAATGAGTCTATAATAGTTGAATAAGCAAGTCAGCCAACAACTAGCACACATCACCTTTCATCTACAAAATATTTTTTCTTTGCGATCAGTTTGACACATCCAAAAAAGGTCATTTGTAGCGCATCGCAGATAGTTTTGTTGAACATCATTGCCGAACGTGCACGTTACTTAACTCATGAAGCTTCGTTCTACAATGAAGAGTGGTCCAAGGAGATGGACAAGCGCTTCATTGAGTTATTCGAAAAAAACACACGCCCTACGTGGCACAAAACACACGATGGGGATCGAAGAACCAGTTATTCGTAACAAACCTATGCATCCTAGAAGTGATTGTAACGGTATTGGCCATCCATCCAGATTGACTGCTTCTAACGATTCAAGTTGTTGTAGGCAGAACATATCGCACAAATGCTTGCATAATTTGACATAATCATACAACCCGTAATACTAGTCATCTAGACTAGAGCAAAAAAAAACCATTATAACATAGACGCACTTAATTCAATGGCATTACTGCGGCCTAGTTAGGCAATCCGTCAACCACGATGGCTGACTTTGCTTGCTTAAGGGTAGCATAATTGTAGACATAACAAACACACAAATGGCAAAGGATTAAAAGTTGTTTACAACATGACTATAAAGTGACAGTAGTCCGCTAAGATACGCTGAAAATTCGTGGATTCGGGCTTTCAGATCATTCTCCAAAAATCCGTCGTTGTGGCCGTCTTCAACATAATTCCAAAAGTTGCCGGCGATACGTTCGTCATCATCATTCCAGTGCACAAATTGGTGTCTATTAGTTTGGCCACCTGCCAAAGGGCCTTCTGCTGCTTGAAGAGCACGGCTGACAGCAAGCGTCGACGGTTCGAACTCGGGGGAATTTGGACGACTATCACCATTGACTTCGCCATAAATTAGTTGAAGATGAACCCATTGTGGCTCGGGCTGGAATTGATAGGCCCGCACAAAATTACATTCCTACCAAGTTTATTGGAAATAACATTTCAAAAAATTTAGAGGAAGAATATCAAAATTGTAGAAGAGAAAATTTAAACGGTGTCCCTATGGTGCATCAAGTAGTGACCTTTCCATGTAACAATAAGTTGCAATAACTTAACTTACGGTCACACATGCTTGGTATAGTTCATCGGGGAAAACGTATTGTCCTTCACCAGAGTTGTAGTGAAACCCATTCTTCGTTATCAACCACTTGAAGCAAAGGTAACGCTGTTTGAGTCGCCGTAGGCGGTTGAAGCAGTACTTAAAGTTGAGCATCTGTGCGTGTAACTGATTGATTTGTTGCATGGCTTTCTGAATGGCTCCCCAGCTTGGGTGGCCTGGTTCGTAGTTTCGGCCAAGTGCTTCGTCCGCTAACACGTCCACAAATGTTGTCTCAACATCTTTCGTCCAC
This sequence comes from Petrea volubilis, assembly GCA_026212405.1. Lineage (NCBI taxonomy): Eukaryota > Viridiplantae > Streptophyta > Magnoliopsida > Lamiales > Verbenaceae > Petrea > Petrea volubilis. The sequence goes on from CM047878.1 coordinate 11,302,277, forward strand.
CTAGAATTCCACCACAACCTTTCCTGTATAAATTCATCGTCCCCTGCCATCGCACCCAAGTTGAACGACTGACCTGCGGTGGGGACTTGTCAATGATTTGAAAATGGGTTTTTACAAGTGTTTAGCTCTCCCCAGCAATCGTCATGAGCTCTTTTTCTTAGCAGAAGTGATCATCGTATGTAGTCACATTGTCTATTTATTAACATATCAGATGTCATTGCACTTATTTACCTCACAACTAATTTTCAATGAGGAAATCGTATACAATCGGAAAGAATCACTAAAATTGCTCACTTGAAGACAGGTCTATCTGAATTGATATATTGAGCCTGAATGAGTCTGTGTTTTGTCACAGCTATAATCAATTTACACATGTGCCATATTCTTTGCCTATTGTTCTTCTAAACTGTAAGCAACCAATTCGGATTCAGAAGGGCAGGGAATATATTCCTTTACAGGCAAGATTATGTGCAGATTTGTGGTCACACAGAGTATTGGCTTGTCAAATGAAATCACACTGAAACAAAACACACGCTAGTCAGGGGATGCACAATTCTTACTGGGACAGTAGATAGATTTTGCTGCTGAGGGGACGATATAAATCTGTCAGGGAATATATTCTCAAACTACTGGTGTGGCAGTATGCTTCCATCCAATCACACAAGTAAGCTATAGTTTGTAACTTCATTTCAACTGATGAAAAATATCAGCGTTAAATCGTACCTATTGAATGCAGGACCTCAAGTATTTTCTAAACTTTAAGCAACCATTGTACCTTGCAACATAAATTAAAAAATGATTTTGTTATTAATCAAGATGGTCCATCATACAACCCACTCTATAAATACGAAGCACATAATCGGTAATTTGACATCTCGTATCACACTCGTTACTCTAATCTTCCCCTTCCTGTTATTAGGATCAGCTCCAAATCCCCCAAAATTCCACTACTCTTCTGTTGTGGGGTTACAAATGGCGCCTCGTAACCCTCGGGGTCAAGATGAGGTCCTTTATGAAGGTTCCGTCACATGGAACAGTCGCATAGACCAGGAATTCGTCAGACAACTCTGCAAATTTAGTGATGGCCGGAGCGAACCGATACGTGCAATAGATACTAACATTATTGGGGCATCACTCGAGGTAGTTAATCGGCGTTGCCATGTGAGTTTTACGTTACAAGAGGGAATTTTCTGGTTCCATCGCCTTCAGAAGCGCCACAAAGCCTATGGCTTTGCCATTAACTTGGAGGGAGTCCATTATGATCCGCGGAGAAATGTAATCCGTGCTAGCGCGCCATTGTAGGACCTCATATATCTGGTACTTTTTAAATAACTCGTTAACATTATTTTTCGATAGCAATAATACTGATTCTTATATGTCATGGAAAAGCGTTTATGCTGAAAAATTTATTTGGTTAGTATCAATGTTGCACAACTCATTTCCAACTTCTTTATCTCCATTGCAGCGCCACAAGATAGCTGAGGCTTATATGATCGTCGGTGACCCAGAGTGGACAAACTTGCAGAAAAGTTTTGGTCCGCCAATCATTTGTGATCCCACTGACTTCCCGGAAATCATAACCATTTCCGATGACTCTATTTCATTGACAAATCCCCACAACACCACTATACGTCCGAGCTTGCTTTGCGCCGGACGTAGTAACTCCAACCGGAGCTCCAACCCATCCCTTGGGACAACGTTTTGGAATTGTTTGGATCCTATTTATGATGGATTAAGTCAAGGCAGCCAAGAATCAACTGGACGTACGCTCTTTGGCTGTAGACGCGACAATAACAATCAACAAGCATGCAACTTCGCCTTTGGACCTTTCTCACCCACTAATGTGGTGGCCCCTGACTCGTTTGACACTAACGAAAATGAAGACGAGGACGCTGATCCTTCAGGCTCACGAGCCTCCACGTCTGCAACGCCAAACTTAGAAAATCGTTGAAACTATTTTGGTCGAATGAAAAAACAGCAACTAGGTTATCAATGTTAGTCAGAGGGGCTTAACTAGTGTGATTTTCTTTTTATCTCAGTGGATCAATTTCGTTTGTTGTTTTCATTGCTAGCAGGCACTTATTTGGCCTTTAGGTTAGAGTGTCGTATGTTCTTATGAAGCCTTATACGAAGGATATGTCCTTTGTATGACGTATTTGTTGAACGTTCAGTCAATGCTTTACGTCGAATCATATTTTACTTTCAGTGTGCGTACGTTTTGCTAGATCGATTGCCGATTTTTAACTCATTAATGTAATGAGACCCCTGATCTCCTGGGCCTTAGCCGTAGTGCTATATTATGTTTGCTTGGTTTGACGTGTTGTTATTCCTACGATTGTCCTGTTTTTGTGTTCATTCGAATTAATAACATAACAACCTGTGCATCACCATAGACGCATGAAGTGCTCATCCCAATTATTCTCATAATGCAAAACACAGTTCTACTCACAGCCCATTCGTACTACCAAAACACCATTGCAGATGAATTCACTTTTCCCCCAAATAAATAGGCATGGCAAAGTATGAGTACACCATCCGATAGGAAAACGTAGACAAATCAATTCTTATTGCGTTAACCCCCACTGCACTTCAACAATTATGCAGCCACGCCAGCGCTCGATCGAAAAGTCTGACCCAGATAGGAGACGGATTTCAGGAACCCAAATGACGGGAAACATTTTTCACCAATAACTTTTTGATGTCTATTCAAACGCGTTCTCGCTAAAACACGAGTTCTTAAAATTCTCAACAGCATCGCGATTTCACCGGGTCACAAATATGATGCCCATTTGTTAACTTGATCCCAAAGGGCATTTGGGTAAATGCCTCTACTAATCTGGCCGGGTTTGTCCTAATCTTACCAACCACACAGGCTTTTTAACAAACAATTTGTAATCAGACATAAAAAAAAATAGCCAACAAAACAAGCATCACAATCAAGGATTATCGTTCATAATCTACAATCTCAACACTACCCACAACTATATAATCACAACAACTAAACGAATCCTTAAGCATCAAATAACTTTAGTTTGGACACATCTCAACGAGCTCACATTTGTTGGTATCTTTAAAAAATCCATCTCATACACATCACTAGGCTTCTCGAATAGGATCCCCTCCACTAGTTAAGAAATCATATCTTAACCACATCACTTATATTGATATATACCAAATATAAATATATTTGGCTAACTAACCAAAAATGTTTTTTCAATATTGTCAGTAAATAATCAATTTTGTTGTTCCTGTGTGCTTGACAAAATCTCCATTAAAATTGACAGGAGTTGAACTTTTTGCAGGATATCAATTTATATTGAAATTTCTGATTATTTTCTTAACATAATGGGATTTTATTGATATCATTATTCTTTTTTTAATTTAGAAGTCTGTTTGGATGGAACTTTTATTCCGAAGAAAAATATTTTTTGATTTAAGAAAAAAGCACTTTAAGGGAGAAAACAAAAATTGGTTGGGACTTTAAAAAAAAATACAGAAGCTAAAAGAAAGTTCAAAAGTGACTTTTTTTTTTTAAATTATCGAAAATAACTTCAAAAGAAAGGCAATTATTAAGCACCTAAAAAACAAATACAAAATAACTTAATAGCTTGACAAAATAACACTCTTGACTATAAAAATGCAGTTAAACTGAGCCTTAATTATCTGTAATTTAATTCAATTTAGTATCCGTCCGATGTATAAGATATTAGATTTACCGAAAATGGCGGGACAGTCCAAGTTATAGTGGTAATTTGAGGGGGCAAAATGATATTTACTCAAAAGAAAAAGTAAAAGCGGAAATCTACTCCCACCCGCTAGTAATTAATTGTAGGGGGCCCACAAAGTGAGAAAGTTGGAGTAGCAAAGACTTTTTACCAGTCTTCTTCACATTTCAACCTCAGACACTCCCACCACTAATCAATTCAAATTCCAATCTCCTACTTTATTGACTTTCTTTTTTTTTTCTTTTTTTTTTTCCCATTTATTAAATCCACATTTGAATTTTCAAACTCAATAACCTCCAAGTTGCTTGACACTGTTGGGATCACAATTCAAACATAGGGAGTGTTTGGGATGTTTTCATTTTTTAAAAGTTGGAGTTGTTGAAAAAATTGAGTAATAAAAATTAATAGTATTTAAAAATAAAAGTGAAAATTCAGTTGAAAGTTGATAGCAAAAGTGTAGAGTGTTTGAAAATAAAAATGAAAAGCAGTCAAAAGTTGATAATTAACAGATCAAACATTCAATTTCTTTACGAAAATACCAAGAAGTACTTTTAAGCTAATAGAAGCGACTTCTCAATTTCTCAACTTTTCTTTTTTTTTTTCCAACTTAATTTAAGGGTCCTGTTTGGATGAATTTCCAAAAAAAGTGTTTCTAGAATGGTACTTTTTATAGCAGAGTTTTTTTTTTTAAACCAAACAGTTTTGTATTTGGATACAGTAATTAAAAGTGCTTTTATTTGAAGCTATTTTGGAGTAATTTCTAAAAAAAGCCCTTTTTGGCTTCTGTTTTTTTTTCAAAAGTCCATTCAAATACAATTTTTTTTCTTCGAATTTTTTTTTTTTCAAAAAATAAGTCTTCTTCTTGAAAAAAATTCCATTCAAACGCACTGTAAATAAAAATTGTGTAACTAAACACTCAAAATAATTTTTTTAAAGTTAAAATCAACAAAATACTTTTTTTAAACAATTGCAAACAATCCCCCCCCCCACCCCACACCCAATATGGATGGTGTTTCTATCCAACAACAAAAAAAAAGAAGATGGATGGTGTTATTTTAAAAGTTGGAAGAAATACTTTTTGGTGTGTTAGTTTTGATAATTTGTTGAAAATAATTGATTTGTGTAGTTTGGAAAAATAATTTTGAATTATTTATATTTGGTCAAACATTTTGCATCTTTGATATTTCGCGATTCTGTTTAATAAACGGCTAACACGCACACACAACATGTATATATTATTAAAATAATGATTGATAATTTACAAATATAATATTAATTTATTTCGTAGTATTTTATCACTATAGTAAAGTACTCACTCCTAACAACAAATTTGTAATAAATACATTCGACTCAAATAAGAGACATTTGGGATATATTAAGGCTAACTTCTATTAAAATACAATTCAAACAACAATTAATGACAGAATATTTACGAATAAATTTACCTTAAATAAAATTCAGTAGGAAAGCATAATTTATGATAGTTTTACTAAATTTGTGATAAATTATTTCATTAGTCGAAGAGTATCTTCCATAGCGAATATTTACAACTAACTTAATAATTAATTGTGCATAAATATGAAAAAAGGATTTAAAAATATCTTTGGAGGACATGTCCGTAAAAAGCGTGAGTCAATACATTTTCACGTTGCCTTAAAATAGTAGTTTCTTTATTAACCTTAAAATTTATTGGGCGAATCTGAAAGTAACCATAAGTTATTAAAATCTGTAAGGAAGAGTTTAATTTGACATTTATCATAAAATCATGTATAGATTTCTCGTGGATAACTATCATAAAATAACGTGTACGAATCAATAATTCACCCACAATTATGGATAAGCAATAAATAGCCGGACTTTTCTTTCCCAAATTTAAAAATAATAAATAAATAAATACTATGAGATTTGTCTTTTATAAAAAAAAGAAAATAATATTCCTTAAAAAATACAAAAAGTAAAAAAAAGACAAGTCCTATAAGGCAATAAATCAGCAACAGCCCGACATAAACGGTTTCGAGATTGGAGACTAACCAAAGGACTAAAAGAAGCTAAAAAAGAAAAATAAGGAGAAAACTAGAGAGAGAGAGAGAGAGAGAGAATTTAGCTGTGAGAAAAACATGGTAGAACAGAAAACACCCGTTGGGTAGAGAGAGAAACAAATTTAGAGAGAGAGAGAGAGAGGGGGGAGGTGAGAGAGTTGGGCTCACGTTTGGTCGTCCCTTGTAGGTTGTGGAGCTGAAGTTTGGTATTTCTTTTGAAGATCTTGTCGCTCAGATCGGAAACATAGAGGAGGAGGAGATAAATTTGTAAGATTCCTTTAGTTTTTTTGTGGGTTTTGGTATTTAAATTAGCCCTTTTTGTTTCCTGACCAATTTCACGCATTTGTCCTGTGTTTTTGGCTTCGATCTGCATGTTGTTTCTGAGAGGAAATCTTTTATCTTTGTTTGCTAGTTGCTGCTGAGCTTCTTATTTTCTGGCAATTTTTTGACCTTCACATAAACTTGTGTGTGTTTATCTTTGAATTTTCTTGTGATCTTGTTATATTAAAGTGGCTGATTAGGGGGTTTTTTTGGCCTTTTTTCTTGCTGATTTGTTAAAATTTTTGGTTTTTTTGTTATATATGTTGGTTGTAATTTAGAGTAGAGTTGGGAAGGGGAAATCTGTTACTCATGGGTATGAGGAATTTGGTGCATTTTTCTGATTTACCCGATGGATTTGAAAATCAGGCATTTTTTGTGGGGTTTATGTTAATTTTAGCTTTTATGTTGCTTACGTTACACAGTATGGTGCTCAGCTTCAGATAATGTTACCCCATAACCCTCTTGAGAATTTCTTCTTTCTTTCCTTTTCTTGTCTTTTAATTTTTCTTTGACTTTCTTTACACACACACACACACACACACACACATGTATGTATGATAAGTGGATAGGAAAATAGATCTTTTTATGCTTACCTGGAATTTCATTCAATTCCTCCTATATGATTTCATTTGCATGAATTTTCATTATAGCCATTTGATTTGTTGCTGAAGGGTATATTATTTCTTTATTTTTGGTATTTTGTAATTGAAGTTTAAGTTATTATGATAGCACCATGCTTTAAATTTAAGGGCTATTGAATATTTGTCCACCCTCAATCTTATTGAACCCTTAGATTCATTTATTTTTGAAATCTAAATATTTTTCAGTCAGCAAAAATCTGCACAATGAACTTATACAAGAAAGAGAAATCAAACTCTTTAATAACCACCATGGATTTTCCGATTTGTTTAAATTTCATGAAGATGAAAAAAGATTTGATACCCTTGTTTGTTTTTACTTTTGTTTTTTCCTCAAACTGATTCTATCCCAATTTACAATGGATGAAATATTTAGCAATTGATGTTAGCGTTTCTTACCTTGTAAGAGCCCATTATTGTTTTTCTTTTCTTTTCTTTTCTTTTAGATTTAAATCAGACAATATTGACATTTACTTAAAAAATGGATGAAATTGAGAAATTTGGTCTTGTGGCTTTAAATGCGATTGCTTTGATATTTCTCCATCGTATTTCAAAAATATTTTTCCATGAATTGTTAGTGCACGTATTTATCTCTTATGAAACAACATTTAAAGTATAAAAAACTGGATATTTGTGCTGCAGGCAAATGGGAAGGAATGTAGCAGGCTTACGCATAGACAAGAAGTCCGACATGGTGAATGATAAATCCAACGGTGTTGCTCCTAAGGCCTTGCCCGAAGAGAATTATGAGTCATCAGATCATGATGCGAAGGACAGATCACTTTCTGATGAATCCAATGAGAAACAAGAAGTGCTAGGTGTGAAGAGCACCAACCATGAGCCTCTAGAGAAAATCATTAAGACTGAGGCACACAAATCTCCCGACAAAAGATCAACAAAGCCTGCATCAGGGTCTGCTGTTAATGGAACATTTTATGCCAACGGGGCTCAAAATGATTCTCCTACGTCTAATGATATCCATTTAGGCAAAAAATCTCTGGTGAGTGCATTCCTATAAAGTGTAAAGATCTGATGTAATTAAACTTTGATCCCTTCAAGGTTTGCGCAATTATAGGAACCATCATTGTTGTCAAATTTCAGGGGATCTAATTGTAAAACGAAAGATGATAGCAATGGTGGTTCTTGTAATTATGCAGATCTCAGGACGACAAAAGTTGAAGGTGGTTTCATTAATCATGCAAACCTTGGGGGTTTAAGCGTTAACACCAAACCTCAAGGTGTTTATTAGAGTATTACACCAAACCTCAAGGGGTTTAAGAGTATTACACCAAACCTAAGGGGTGTAGGTGTACTTATTCCTTAAAATATCATCAACTTTTTTCTCATGCGTTATTAATTATCGGATTCATCTAGCTATTTCCATAATGGGAGATGCTTATAATAAGAGATTTTTGGCTAAACTTATTTAAAATAAAACATCTTATGAGTTCGTTGTCTTATAGAATACCTTTTGAGCTTATAAGATTCTAAATCTTATTTTACAAATGAGCTCTTAAATTGTTTGGATGAAATAAGATCTTGGAGCTTGTAATGCAATAGTAGTGCAATGTTGTAATTACTATGGTTAAAAACTAAAGGAATTTATTGGGATTTAAAAAATAAGTCGGCGACAGCGTACTTTCTTTTTTTTTTTTAAAAAGAGCTGATAAGCTCCTAGCATTTGTTTTACGAGCTTAAAAGCTCTTTCCCTAATATTTTATGGAACATTTATGATTCTTGCAGTTTTGGATAGATAGATAGAGATGCTTTGCTTTGTCGGAAATTTGAATTTAGGTGTTGATGATGGCTATTATTTCTATTTCAGGCAAACTCTCATTTCATGTCAAGGAAGCAGCCACAGCCTAGCTGTAAAAATTATTATGATGAAGAAGATAATTGGTCTTTGGCTTCCTCGTATCCTACATTCTCAGTTTATTTTCTTGCATGTAAATTTCTTTCTATTATTTTGTCATTTTGCCTTCAATTTCTTGCGATTGGAACATATTATCCTTAGTGTTTGTAGTACTGCAACTTCTGTGCGGACCAAAATTACTGTTCCTGTTGCTCCAAGATTCACTTGCGTGGATCGTTTACAGAGACGCAAAGAGGTACTTTATTTTTTTTTCTCTCACATGTGCACCAAATGATTTAGATTGTACCACATCCTTAATTCATTTGAAAAAAAGAAAAAAAGACTATTTGTGTGTGTGTATATATATATAGACATATAAAATATGGCAGAGTCTGGACCTTTATATATATATATATATATATAGATATAGATATGTGGGGTCCAAAATCAGGTTCGTATAACAATTTTTTTCTGTTTCTTCTCCTTTCTTATTTGTCTCTGTGTTCCCTTTTTCAGTTTTACACTAAGTTGGAAGAAAAACACAGAGCCTTGGAGAAAGAGAAACTTGAATATGAAGCTAGAACAAAGGTAAGGTTTTCATGTTTTCCCCATGGATTTACCTTTTTCCTATTTTTTTATATGTTCTATATTTGAGAATATTACACAACTAATCTTTCTCTCTCTCTCTCTCTCCCCCTCCCCTTTTTCTCTGTCTTCTCTATATGACTTTGTAGGAAGAAGAACAAGCAGCTATAAAGCAGCTGAGGAAGAACATGGTTGTCAAAGCAAATCCAGTTCCTAGTTTTTATCGTGAAGGCCCTCCACCGAAAGTTGAGCTTAAAAAGGTAATAGAGATTTTGGCCTTTCTATATAGGTTTGGTTAAAGTTGGCGGATTTATATTTATATATATGGATTGGGTAGAAATGCATTTGTGAAGCTTTATATTTTTATTCAACAGTTAGTCATTTTCTGCCCATATATATAAAAAACGCTAATGAAATGCGCTTTTTAGTCCTTGCACCTAACCATACACAGTGTTTGCAAAAGGTTAAGATAAGTGCTTCTGAACGTTTTGTTTTCTTTCAGCAGCTTAAGGGTGGTGTTTGTAATCCATGTTTTTTGCTATTTGCTCTTTTATTCTCAGCAGATTTAGCAAGCTGAAAGCACCTCCAACTCAACTTTTCTAACATTTTAAAATTGACTGCTGATAACTCTTTTCCAGAATCTTTGAAATTAAGAACTTGGGAGGAGTCTTATTTTTTACTTTCCTACGGCAGTCAAAGAGCCTTTGCAACGCCTACTTTTGGTTCCTATTTTTATTTTTAGTTTTTTTAAGCAGAGAAAGAAACCAAGAGCTAAAAGCACCTCCTGTTCAATTTTTAACAATTTCTATATTTACTTGTAAATTTCTAGTCGCCTCTATTTTGTACACTTCCAAGTTTAGGCACATAACAAATAAAGAATAGAAACCCATACATACACTCCCATAATCACGAACTCTCACTAGATTTGTGTTCAAATGCAGTTGCCAGTCACCCGTGCCAAATCACCGAATCTAACCAGGAGAAAGAGCTGCGGTGATGTACCCAAATCCTCGCCAGATGACAAGGCACTTTGCGGACGGGCAGCTCGTCACAGTGTAGGAATTTACAAAGCCTCTCCTGTTCAGAGAAAAGCCTCTCCTGTTGCCGCCAAAACTAAGGACCAAACTGTTGTGCGCAAGTCTAATGGATCTAACAACAGCGCCAAGAATCGCCCTCAACAATTTAAAAAAGGGCCAATTGAAAATTCTCCGGTCAAAAGAGAGCAGGAGAACAACAATGCAAATGGTGATATTGCTGTTGAATCTTGAAACTGTTGTCTTCGGTAGCTCTTTTTTTTTTTTTTTTTTTTTTTTTTTTTACATTCAGCATGGAAAACTTTTTTCGAGTTTCCTTCTGATTGTGTTGAAAAAATACAAAAGAGAAAAAGATGTTGGCAAGGTAACCTGCTTGCCCACAGTAACTTGCCAAAGGTGATTGTCTGAATTCTGGGGTGTTGTATATCTGGTGTAATATTTTTATAAAGTTTCATGGATTTACAGACAGGGCTGTCCTGACTCCTGAGAACACATTTTGCTTGAACATATTGCCCTATTTTCTGTTTGCCAGCTCTGCCCATATTAGCCAGATTTCCTTATTTTTGATGCAGGTTTTGATTCATATTTGTCAACTAATACTCATTTCTGTAGGAGATCTCTTTTATCAATTAATTGGCATTTAAGCCAGAGCAATAATAGATTGTTTTAGTTGTGTTCAACCGTGTGCGTCATTGACATTGATAATTTATCAGTTTGTGCCCCTTAGTTTCTATGCATGGTTTGACTTTGTGCCTTCAAAGCATGGCGCACACTTTTTTAATATATTAAAGCATATTAATATTTACTTCTTAATATGATTAGCATGATTAATGTAAATGATTGGATTCCTATCTATTTTCTCTCTATTGTCTTACTTGTGGGCCTTTTATTGAATAATGTTCTTTAATGTTTGTATTTTATTTTTATTTTTATTTTTATTTTTTGTAAAATTAGAAAGAAAATTTAATATGATTAGCATGATTAATGTAAATGATTGGATTCCTTTCTATTTTCTCTCTATATTCTTACTTGTGGGCCTTTTATTGAATAAGGTTCTTTAATGTTTGTATTTTTTTTTTTTTTTTGTAAAATTAGAAAGAAAATTTGTAAAATAGTTGGATGGGATATTGGATATTAAAAAAAAGTAGAAAAAATATTATCTTTTAATCCAATTACTCTTAACATAGTGAGATTAAACAAAATAGTTAATTTTTTCATTAAATAATGAAAGTTTGGTATTTATATGAATATATAAATAATCTCCTAAAAATGCAAAATCCTAAAAAAAAGCATCACAAAAAATGCAGAAAAGACGAGTTAAGACTGACTAAACAATTAGTCACTACAAATTCATTCGACTAGAACAATATACTAGGAGAATTTATTATATCACTAATATTAGTGATTAAAGAACTTATAAAACTCGTAAAATATAGATACACAAACAACAAGAAGAATTATTAATCATGTTATTCTATAAACTAGCACTTTTTTGTTCACTGGACTATAAAATTGTATAAATTATAGTCGATTTAATAAGAAAAGTACTTACTACATGAAGTTATTTGCTAAACAATTTTTCATCATTGAAAAGTAAGAGCAGAACTCGTTTTCCAATGTTTTCAAGAAGCAAAAATGCATTCATAAATTAGGTGAGGCAAGAAATAATTAAAGAAGGAATAAAAATAGAAGATTCTTTCACTTTTAAAGATATTAAATAACGTGAATACAATAAGAATAAAAAAAAAGTATACAGTATTGAGAATTGATCAAAAAGGACAAAAAGGCGATTAACCAAAATTTGTATTGACATTATAGATTTTGCTTTGGAATTATCACTAGCCCTTCAAGATTGCTATTTTAACTTAATGAGGTAAAATAGCTATTTTTAATTAGCTAATCTAGATAGTGCGGCATATTTTTATTTTATGCTTACATCATCTTTTTCTTCTCTTTCCTTCTTTCTTATATATATATATATATATATATATATATGTGTGTGTGTGTGGGGGGGGGGGGTGACCTTAGGAACAAAGTTCCTCATAATTATACTAAGAGCAAATTACACTTACCATCCCTCAGGTATAGTGAAACTACAAAAAATACCCTCACATATGAAAACTTATCATCACCCCCTAACTTTGAGGGGGTCCATGTTAAGCTTAATGAAATTGAGGGGGAAAAAATCAGTTTTGCCCATATTCAAATTAGGGAAAATTCCAATCACCACCCTAAGGTATATTTGAATTATAAAAAAACACATCAACGTGTGGAAAACCATTACTTCCAAACTTGTTTGATGATCATTTTAAACAACTTATATTATGTGTTTATATAAGTAAATGCTAAACTTTGTGGCATGAATCACAATGGAACTTTTGGTATGCATTTATTGTATTTTTTGAGGCGTTCATATAGTTTTCTATTTAACTGCTAAAAATTAAGTTTTGTAAGATTCGTAAATAACATTTTATTAGTAGATCATGTATCATATAAGCAGAATCTTACATTGCTTGAACTCACCTGTTAAATACTAATAATTTGGTAAATATACACACCATCCACCAACAGCTTTAAACGTCAACTTTTCAAAAATATCGTGGATATTACATTTAATCCCCCCCCCTCCCCCCCCGGTGGTTTTAATAAATTGCAATGTAGTAGTATCTTAAACTATGACACATAAAGACCAGAACACTCCTGAGTGTATTTTTGTAACTTCATATAGTTTGACTAAAGGCGATTGTTAATCAAACTAATAGTAGGTTCAAATCGTTAGACTACATATAATGTTAAGGGGTACTGGAAATTTTCAATGCGTGGAGATTTTTTTTTTTTTTTTATAATTTTACCATATCTCAAGGATGATAACTATTATTCGTCCTAATAATTATTTGATTTCGATACTCTTTTATGAAAAATAACACCACTAGCTCACAAAAACAATTTCATTAAACAAATGGAATAATTAGTATTCATATAAATTAAAATAAAAAAATAGTAAACTTTTGCATATGACAAAATAGATTTTAAAGACTCATATCTTGAATGCATAGCGTAGTGGATTAGCGTGTTTAACTTCGGATCAAAAGGTCGTGGGTTTGACTCTCGCTCCGGTCAACCCAAATAACCCAATTCCCTATTTTCTTTACTTTATCAAGAACCTCAAAGCACAAGCCTTGTCATCGTCAAGTACCTCAAAGAACCACTCACTAGAATATGTTATTGGCAAATTTCGATAAGCCATGTAATTGATGCTTCACTTCTGTTCTGTTTTAGACAATGTTCTGAAAATAGAACCGGACACTGAACCAGCGGTCTTACTGGTTACCGGTTCGACCAGTTCGACCACTGGTTCAACCGGTGTGACGTCATAAATATGTAATAATTATTAAATTAATTTTTTATATAAAAAATTATAAATACATAAAAAAATTAGAAAAAACCCAATAAAAATAAAAATAATAATAATAATAATAATAATAATAATATAATAATAATAATAATAATAATAATAATAATAAAACAAGAAATTTATCTTACTATTTAATAAAAATCCAACTTATCATTCATCCCAAAGCTAACAAATAACAATTAACAAGATAATTCAGAAAACACATTTGGTCACATCTTACATCCAAGTCCAAATAAATCCAATATTATTTTTATCATAATGCACTAATTCTTCTTCATTAGAATTCAACATATCACAATTGTGCATCTCAATTTGTCATTTAATGACTTAATGCATTATTTCTTCTTCATGGAAATATGGAATGTATTTCTATTTTTTTTTTATTGTTTTTTTGTATTAACTCAATTTGAAGGAAAATAATTGATATATAAATATGAATAAGTCTTTAATGTAGAACCATATAATACTTATTTAATTTTTAAAAATATTTTCTTATTCAAAACAAATTAGAACTCAAAATTAAAATAATTTTCTAATTATTTAATTTTAGAAAAAAAAAGCCTCACACTTGCTCTCTCTCTCTCTCTTTGAAAAGTCTCCCACTTTCACTCTCTCTCTCTCTCTCTCTCTCTCTCTCTTCTCTCTTTCCAAAAAACTCTTCCACTTTCTCTCTCCCACTCCAAAATTTAAATTTCTCTATAATCGTTTCTTTCTCCTTCTCCAGATCTATCTGTTACTTTGTAACTATGCTCTTACTTTCAGTGTGTGACGGCAGCAGACAGGCAGAGATGCGCGGCGCGGCGGATGGCTAGGGTTCAACCATTTCGTTCTTCACACGGAGTGAAGAAAAAAGAAAAGCAGGAAAAAAAAATTAAAATGACAGTAGACAGGCGGCACGACGGACGAAGACGTGCGACCCGGCAGACGACTACGCTTCAAGCAAGGGTTCAACTCTTCACGTGGCATGAAGAAAAAAGAAAAGCAGAAAAAAAAATTAAAATGACATGGCCCGCCGAACCAGTTTGTGAACCGGGACCGGTTCAACCGGTTTTTCACGATTTTGACCGGTTCGCAGCAAGCCGATTCAGTCCCGATTTTTTAGGATAGTTCGAATCGGACCAGGCATTGGTCACCGATCGGACCGGCCTGCCTGGTCCGATTTTGAAAACATTGGTTTTAGGGCATAATGCAACTGTAGCTTGGCACCTTTCTCTTGTCAATCGTTTATCATCTTCATGATTTAGGTTCGGATATGATTCACCATAGTTGATACATGAATAAACTGCGCAAGTCGGACCTAATTATTCCAACTCTTGGTTGATGAACTGCCTTGCAAGGGGCATTGCATCTACAATGTTATTTGGCTGCTTCTCAAACCCTTGCCTTAGTGTAGTATACGTAGCCTTTTTAAAAAGGGAGTCCCAATATTTCTTGTTTTGGCGTAGGATAGCTCATTCGTAGTACCTAAAATAATAAATAATAAATACTCAACATTGCAGAGTAATAATTTGATATGAAAAAAAAATTGTAAAAGTAATAAGCATATTAATAGAACAAATCCCCACTGATGAAGAATATATAAAAGAAGCACTTATTTACATATTGCAGAACTAATTCCCAAACTTGAAGAAAATATTTGAGTATTTGTAGAACCAATCGCCAAACTTGAAAATTTAAATGTTAAACTAACTTGATTCTTGAAGTTATCCACTAATTGCCTTAGACAATATGCATGGTGGCTCCCAGTGAAGACCAATGGGATCGCCTTCATCAATCTAGAGTGTCGATCAAAAAGAAGGTGCAAGATGCCAATGTTGTTCAACTTCTCATATGAGTATCTGTCAGCCCCTTGTATGTTATACATAGAACTTCCTTCCCTTGCATGCCCGATCACAAATCAATGCCATATTAATTGTGGATATTTTTAATAAAGTCAAGTGGTCAATAGAAAGGGTCTACTCTTAGCTTATCCTTAAAAATATTAGCAAGATGAATTCGCTTTAGGGTGGCCCGTAGATTAGGGATTATCCTCTCTAGCAGTGCGCTGCAAATGGCATTTTCGAATGGCGAATGCTCAATACTCTTGATTCTATGAGATATAGATCCACCAAGGGTAACCGCTAACATTTCAAACAATTATAATTTTTTTGGTTGTTCTTCTTGTATTGAAGCGAACACCTAATAGCAAAAGCATAATTCTTCATTTTTATCTTGCATTCATTAGCACTTCCAAATGCCTGTCCCTACACTTAAACTCAAACTCGTCATTGGATGGCCTGATTCAACAATATCATCCTCCACCACACCCTTTATTTTGACAAGTGACCATCAAGTACAAAATCAATGCAAAACAATACATTTAAAGAACACACTCTAATATAGTTGCATAATTACATTCATTTTTTTTGAAGAATATGAATGACAACATGAAGTGCATTATATCGGGATTGCAGAATACATTAAGAAAACACCCAAAACAACTATTGAATAGACATACCCATCACAGAAACAAACACATATTAGTCGCAAACATAAAGAGCGATTGTAGATGTACACACCGAGAAGACGGGCTCATATGCTCACTGTAGACAACTTCCGGGATGACGGCCGATTCAATAATTTGGGCCTTCAAGCACATATGCAAGTATATCGTGTTGAACACATCATCGTCATTGGTCAAACTCACAAACATTCTTTGATGTGGGGCGGTATACTACATAATATATGACTCGGAACTAATATGTGGTCATTTTACTGCAAACTTTTATGAACAAGTCCACAAGCCTCGCACCTTCTTTAATTAAGAATACATGTGGCTGTCATCAATTTGGCAGTTTGCCAAGATTAGAATCGAAGCCCTTTCTTCATTTAGACTTGCCATTTTTCTTCGCTAGTGGTACAGACAGCAACAATTTACTATGGGAATCCAAGGTTTAAGGTTAAATGGTTGCTCTCTTACTCTTCTTCGTTGGAAGAGTAGAAATGTAGAGTATTGATTTTTAGATTTCATCGGCCGCTAAGATTCTTTCGTGGGGATGATGCTCTTTCTTTTCACGAGAATTTAATAGAGAGAGAAAGAAGAAGATACAGTCTTTAGCAGAATACAATTGAGCTATTTTTTTATTAATAAATTGGGGGCATTTCAATTAATGTAGGAGATTTGGTAGTAATCTTTGAAACAAAAATACAAAACGGGTACCTAAGTTAAATTTTTTTGGAGACTAAACTCTAAAGTACAAAAACTAAAAGAAATTCTTAATTAAGTTACCCTAAAAAAACAATGAAAAGCTTCTTTTAATGGGACTGGGAAGTGATATCTAAGAAAACTTTGAAATGATGATTGGAAAGAATCTATAAAGTTTCAAAAGCTAAAAGATACAACAATGAGTTGACCTTCTTATTATTATTAGGGAAATTTACATCTACACCCCTTCCAAGTTTGAAAATTACAGTTCATATTCCTGATTATTATTTGGGAAATCCTTCCAGGCAAAGGAAGAGGAGAATATCAGGGAGGTGGAAGTTACTCCATTTTGCCATGACCTTAGTATCTCGCACCATCACTCTCACTCCCCGCCTCGACGTTTTCCATTTTTTCCCTATCCTTTCCCCCAAACCCACCACCGCACGAACCCAAATCCAATTCAAGAATGATGACAACGGTAATATTTCCCCAAGGAAATCCAAACACAATCAGCCCCAGCACATGAATAGCCCCTCCAGAAACCCGAGAAAGAAACCTTCCTATGGAACCTCTAGGCGGTCCGCCATTAAGAAAAGCTTTGCACAGGAGCAGGTGGAGTTCAAGACTCCAATTTCTAGTGACCCCATTGTTGGGATTATTGGAGGTGGGATGGCCGGTCTTGTTTGTGCTCTTTATTTGGAGAAGAGAGGCATCAAATCCACTGTATTTGACACGGTTCGTCACTCACACTCTTTTCACCTCTTTTTTTATTTTTATTTTTTTGACATTTTAGCATTGCGTGGATAGCAAAAATGAGAATTGGGGTATCAATCTTCTGGCCCACTTCGTTTCATGGCTTTTTTACTGAAATGTTGAGGATTTTTCTTTTCTCTTTCCTTCTTTGTGTGTGTGTGTGTGTGTGGATAATTGGTGGAATGTTGGGCTTATAATGTGTTGCTATTTGACTATGTCAAGTTGAAATTTTGACTGCTTTGGGAAGAGGGTCTTACAGAAAATAGTAGAGATCAATGTCTGGAAGTTTTAGAACATAGTGGAAATGCTTAGACAGTTGGGGTCAAGAATTTGCAGAACTAAAGCTATCAAGAAATCCAACAGGTAAAACAAAAATAAAGTAGTTAGACCATTTGAATGTTGGGTAACAAAGAAACCAAGAGCCTTTCAATACCGAAAACGTTAAACAAAGTATATTGTTTGAGTTTGCATGGTAAGACATAACAGCCATGAGGGCAACAAAAGCATGTGAGCGAGTTGAGAGATTGATTTAATATTTTTGGCTGTTGTTGAGAGATATCTGTCTTGTAAATGTGAATGATGTCTGTAGCTCTAAGCACTTCTTTTCCCTCTTATTATTGAATATAAAATTTTGGAAGATGTTAAACTTACTAACTTACTTTTTTTGGGATTGAAATCTGTTTTGTCGCAATGGTTATGTTGAAGGTTGTTAGGTGGTTTTGTACATGCACATGATACATATCCATCTTGTTATTCAAGTATTAGAGTTGGCATTCTTTCAGTTAATCACGGTTAATATTCGTTCAAAGGTTTTCAATCTTTAATTTTACAAAAGATATTGAAATGGGAAAGAACAGACAGACCAGTTAAACATTTCATTTCCATCTTTTCCCCCCTTTTTTTTGGTTTTTCTTTTTCCTTTCTAAATTCTACTCAACGAGACCCAGAACAATGTATCTCACTGACCTTCTGGCACTGTTTTCATAGTCCACATGTTTTTCTCTTTAAGTTAATCTTCACTTTGGCCTTCTTTTAGAATCATTATTGGTTCGCTAAAAGATATATGCAACATATAGGAAAACTGTTTAAATAAAAAGTGCCATTTTATTTCAACCTTTGCAAGGATAGATGTCTCTAATCATCGTCTTCTGTATCCTATCCATGAATTCGGTTGAAATTTGTATTAACTTTGACAATATCTTCCCTGATTTAACTAGTGTTGGTTATAGAAAATCCCCTAGGTCCTGTTTTTGCAGAGCCTCCTATTGTACGAAAAATTAAAAATATCCCCTAATTTTTGGCTTTGTATTACAAATTCTACCCCCATTTGGGGGGTTTTTGTAATTTTTCACACCAAAGGCGGTTTCTATAAAATGGTCTAACCTTGGGGAGTTTTGTAATTAACCCTTATGATTCTGGGAGAAAAATTACCATTGCATTTTTGATAGTGCATGATAACAAGTCTCATTCTGCTTATCTACATCAGGGAATTCATGGTTTAGGAGGAAGAATGGGTACTAGAACTATCGAGGACCCCCAGCCCTTAACATTTGACCATGCGGCACAGTTCTTTACAGTTACTGACCCTGACTTTGTTGAGATGGTTGGCCTGTGGTCTAAGAATGGCCTTGTTCGTCAATGGGATGGTATCATTGGAGAGCTTGAAGCCGGTGGCTGTTTTAATCCGCTTCCTCCGTCAAATCCGAGATATATAGGTGTTAATGGGATGCGTCCTCTTGCTCAATCCATACTGTTTGAGGTGCATATTATTATGAGTTATGTTATTTGACTTTGTGCAATTCCATATTGCTGAATAACTGTTTGTTTTCTCTTTTTCATTACATTACTCTTCTTCTCAACTTAATTCATTCATGCTTTCTTATGGCCACTTCATTGAAATTCATTGAGAGAATATTCTCTAAACAACTCAGAACCTCAATGTGTGAGAAAACTGTTAATATATTAATATTTGATGCCTCTCTTCTCCACCAGCTTAAACTTTTGGATGAGGCAGTCATTGTATATGGTGTTAGAGTCGTATTCAAGCCAAACAAGACATCCTGTGTTCAAATCTCACAATCACTTGTCTTTTGAGAGAGATTTTCATCTGAAAAGCCTGAACAAGAAGGAAGTTCTCCCGCACAATGGGGGCATGTTAAAGATATTAAATTATTCTATGCTTCTCCTTTCCAACCACTTAAGCTTTTTTTATAAAGCAGCCATTCAATGAAAACGTCTTTTGTGCAACTTGAAGTGGTGAGGGATGATCCTTCACGATATGTTATTCCGCCTTTATGATATTTATTTTCTTCTTTCACCTGTGAAATAAGGCTAATGTAATTGAGTTTTTAAGTCTTTGCTTGAAGCAGTGGTTGTGTCTTTCATGAAGCATTTTGTATCAGAGTGCTTATATATGTTGCTTGACCTGTTTGTTTAATCTGCCATGTAATGTATTGTTGTCTTCATCTGTGTTCATATCTGATTTTAACCATATGAGTGGAAATTGACATGTTGCAGACTTCCATGGTGAATGTGGTGCGGCCTTGCTGGGTTAGTAAACTAGAAGCATATAATGGGCTGTGGTACTTGAGTGAGAAGGGTAAGCCCTGTGGACAATTTGATGCCATTGTTATTGCACATAATGGTGAGCAATCTTCCTTACGCCATTTGATGATTTATTTTGTATGTGTTAGCATAAGGACTATGATAATAGTCTAGGATTAATTTCTGCATCAGTAAAACTAAGTTTGGAAAGCTCAAAGCCTAATCAATCAGTTAATCTGTATAGAAAAACTTCATGGTAACATGTTGAATAGTCTCTAGGTTCATGTATTCATTTTGTTTGATGGGATGAAATGACAGATGATTATTCACAAGGATAACAAAATGTGTGTTGATTAATTAATTTGTTATATCTAGTGAAATGGTTTAAGATATACAAGTCCTTTGATACATTTGTGCTAGGTCTTGCAAATGCATTTCCATAAATAACCTTACTTCTAAAATGCAACAATTTTACTTATTATATCCAACAAACTTGGGTTTGCTTGTTTATCCGACATTTGGCAATATCATGGTGGGCTATGGGCCTTCATCATTGTACCAGTACATTGATTAGTCCAAATATAATAATAACAACAATCTGCTCAAATGTATCATAAAAAGTAGACAAGCTTGGGAGTACAGTTAGTGTGAAATAAAATAGCAATATATCAAAGCACTATCTTTACTGTATGTCACCAGGAAAATGTGCAAACCGATTGCTTGCTTCATCAGGGTTACCACTAATTGCTAGACAAATGAAGGTACTTTTGCGTAGCTACCTGTTTCTGCCAACCTTAAACAGAACCCTCTGAGGTTTGCCCACAGCATTCCGTGGTACGAAGAATCACAAATACCCCCTAATATTTGGATTTGTAATACGAATTCCATCTGCAGTAAAGGGTATTTGTAACACCTAAACCAAATATTAGGGGGTCATTTATAATTATTTATAACATTTGGGATTTTGCGAAATGGGCCTAACCTCTAGGAGTTTTCTGTAATTAGTCCTTCTCTTTGTCTTTTTGCGTATGCTTTACCATGTTATGTATGCAGAGGCTCGATTTGAGTTCTATATGGGCTCTTATGGCAGCATTTGAGGACCCTCTTCCTGTCCCTTTTGATGGTGCCTTTGTTAAAGGAGTTGATTCTCTCTCATGGATGGCAAACAATACCACGAAACTTTTTGGTTCACAAAACAGTGGGGCCCACTGCTGGACCTTTTTCAGCACAGCAGCTTTCGGAAAGCAGAATAAAGTCCCTCAGGTCAGTTTAATAACTGATTAATATGCTTTCCATACGGAAGTATTTCTGATTGTATAACTGTTTTGATTACCCGTAGTTATCATTTTCAACTAATTTATCAAGTTTGTCCTCATTCTTATAAAAATGCAACTCATTTTTATTCTTATTATGAGATCCAATTAAATAATAAAAATTATTTCAATGTTATTTGCTTGATTTGACATAAAGAAATTGATTAGGCCAAAAAATTACCACTATCACATGTAAGTATTATCTCTTGCATCTAAAATGAGACCTGCAAAATTACCACTATCATATTTAAATGCTATCTCCATATATAGTACTTACGGATTACCACCATCGCACTTGAATATTATTTTTAATCTAATGATAAGATCCACGAATTATTACTATTACATCTGAATCCTATCTTTAATCTAAAATTGAACATTTCTATGCTATTCTCCCTATTCATTTTCAATTTAGGCAAAATAACAATACACGAAGCCAAAATCAGGGCCTTCCATTTTGATGAGTTCATGAGAAACAGGATGAAAATACAACCATTTGGTGCCTTATGTTTTGGTGAACATGTTTTCCTTCTTCTGATTGATTACTAAACAATATTTGTTGTTGTGAGTAGCAGATTTGATTTTAACTTACTAAAATAATGTAAATAAACAAGCAATTTTCACAAGTTTTTCAGGCTTCGATATCAATCAGCTCCTTATGAATGGATGCGTGTTGATAAATGGTGCTGTAAAGCAACATATGCACTTTACCATAAAAAGTATACAACAAAAGAGTTTTAATTGTATTCAACATTAAGAGGCACTATCCAATTGTGTGTTTTTTTTTGTTGCTTTTCTTTTTATTATTTTATTATTATTATTTTTCCAAAGCTTAAAAGGAATAAATGAGTTATTAAGGGTGCATGAACTTTATTAAAGGATACTGGTACAAGTTTCTTATTTTTCCTTTGCTTTCTGTCAGGAGAGTATTCCTTCTACTACAGCAGAAAAGGTGAAGGAAGCCATGCTTGAAGGTGTTGAGATTGCTTTAGGGTTACAAAAGAATTCACTTAAAAGGCCTTTCTATAGCCGAGTACAATTATGGTATGAAGCAACAAGTATTTTTTCATGTAAATACTGCATTTAAAGTCCATTAAATTCTGAAATGCCCACTCATGGCCTCCTCTTTCTCCTTCTCCCTCCTCCTCGTCCTCCTCTCTCTCTTTTGGTTTTTCTTATTAAAAAAGAAAATGATGTTTGACCACTTGAGGTTGTAAGAGTATTATTTCTTTTTCACTTGTAACAATCATTTTGGATACTTTTGGTTGTACTTTTTTGTATGGTTCTATGTTACCAATGCCCCCTGACAGCAGGTGGGATTTGTAATATAAAACCAACCATCATGGGGGTAATCGTAATTTTTCATACCCCATGGTTTTGTAAAATAGGCCAAACCTCGGAGGGCTTTCTGTAATTAACCTTCTTGATATGTTCATGTAATGGTCATACTTTATGGATTTCCGTGTTTACGTTGTGTACCTTTACCAAATATATGTGTTGGTAAATTATTCTATTTTAAAAATCTCGTTTTTAGTTGAAGAGGGACACCCTTCTCTCTTTTTTTTTAAATTAGCTTATTTAACTTTCACACTTGTTATGGCTGCTACATGCCATTATCTTTAGTCCATCATCCCACTTTCTCTGCAATTTTCACTTAGAAAGTTTCAGAATTGCCATTTTTCCGTTTAATAGGTCCACTTGCCTTTGTCATTTCGTAGGTATTGATTTATGAATAGAATATCCTAAACATATGTTTCTTATGTTTACACTCTGTTCTTCAAATTTCTTACATGCTAATTTCATCCAAATATATCAATGTGTTTTTCCTTTTAAGCATGTACAAGATTTACACACATTGAATATATATCTTACTCCTATTTTCCACAAACATGGAATGTGCTGAATTAACTAATGTATGTTAAAAAGCGAAAATATCTTTAATGTGAATAAGCTCACTTAAATTTATTTTCCTTAAAATACAGAAGCTTTTGTCCAGTAATTGCAATAGCTCTTATATTTATTTATTCACTTTTTCTTTTTATTGGTTGCAGTAGCTTAGTTGTTTTTTAACTTACAGGGGAGCAGCTCTTCCCACTAATTCTCCTGGCATTCCCTGCATCTTTGATCCTCATGGAAGAGCTGGCATATGTGGTGATTGGCTACTGGGGTCGAGCTTAGAAGCTGCGGCCTTAAGTGGCATTGCTCTTGCCAATCACGTAAAACTTCTACCTTATTAATTTTTTTTTGAGATAATTACATATACATCCTGCAACTACCCAAAACTTTACTTATCGAATATTACAATTGTAAAAGGAAATATAAGAGGATACAAAATATTTTATAACTAATACGATAAAGTCATTACTAATAAATACAATATCCCTTTTTGAAATACAAAAGTCTTTCAAATACAATGTTTTGAGACGAAACTTTAACAATCCCAAATAGTACGTGATATTCCTAAGAACTTCTAGTTAACAACGTAATTTCCTATGGCCTCATTTGCAATATCCCCAACACCGTTTTCTCCTAAAAAGATGCATATAAGAGGAGTCAACGTAAAAGTTGAGTAGAGAATTACTTAATCACATAAGGTGAGGTGTGTGTTTTGTGAACATAATGCCAATTTCCACAACGTTTCACATTGTCTAGCACATATTTCACATAATACTTATACCTTTAAGATCACACTTATTGTGATCACAATCCTCTTATATCTCCCATAGTATTCACAATAATTACACCAATTCTTTCCAATCTTGGTGTCCAATAAATCACACCAGTGGTCATATCTTGAAACTATGCCAATTTCCTACGATCCACAACCAATACATGGAACACTCCGTCCATGCAAGATGGGATTAGGGCATGGGTGGCGAGAATTGTTTTAAGACCGGCAAACCCATTGCTGCTCGGCTGAACTCTAAACCTATCCACTCCGAAGCACATATGGTGGCATGCACAACGAAGGTTTCGCATAATTCATATTGGCACATAGTAACATAATTTTGAATAACATAATTGAAACAACATAAGGGCAAAAGAGCCTAATTTTGAATATAAGGGCATGATATGTTTCATGTCAAGACATAACATGTACATAAGAACCCTAGTCTAGCATGCTTAAGACATAAGAGGAACTAAGTATATGAGTATCATCAGACCCTAGGTTTGCTTGCTAAACATATAAGTAAATAGGGAACCAACTACCTAGAACACAAGATATTTACTAAAGTAAGGATTGAACTTATGTGGTTAAGCAATCCCTACCTAAATAAACTATGTATATAACTATAGGTATACCAAGATTTCAGAGTGTTTGTGAAAGTGTTTGTAGGTGAGTGTGTGTGTGTGTATATGTATGTGACCGTGTGAGTGTGTTTGCTTGTGTGACCGTGTGAGTGTGTTTGTGTGTGTGCTGAAAAAATGGCGTCACAACCTCTATTTATAGTATTTTCCCTCAAGAGATAGAATGAAAAGATCTTCTTGCTTTTAATGCCTTCTTTCCAACTAAGCTCATGCATTAAATGCGATCATACAAGTGTGAGTCTATAATGTCCAAATGTTAACTCTAATTGTATTTATGTGTTACCCTAAGATATGAAGTGGTAGTCTAGGTGATGAAGCTGGAGACATATATATCTAAGTGAAGGGTGATCATCACAAGTGTTAAGATAGGATGAGAGTTGTGACACTCTGAATTTTGTACATAAAATAGGCCTAACAAATCTATACTAATTAAAAATCAGTTCTTATGATATACGTGCATGAAACACTAAAATCTTATATATAGCATTTATAACGCCCCTGATACTTATTAGTATTTTAAAATCAATTATATGTGATTTCATGTTCTATGTGATCTTTATTTTATATGTGAATCATGGGATATTTTAGGAATATGATAACTATGATTAGTACATATATAATTCAAAAATATAGATATGAATATATACATATTTGTATAGATTATATGCATTATTTATTAAATTATTTATATTTTGAAAATATATTAAGAATTATTTTATACTTTTATGAAATATATTTTAAATATACATATATATGTGTTCAATATATATATATATATATATATACCTATATAAGATATACTTTATATAAATATATACATAGATTTTGAATATATATATATATATATATAATGTCCCTTGGTATGTAATATGTCATTTTCATTAATTAATGATATTTTACGCCTAACTATACAAATGTATAAATCTTGAAGGTGTATTAATATATATGTATGGCTAGGGTTTAAAAAGGTAATACTTGTAAGAATCATATGAAAATAGGGCACAAATCACCTAATTAGGGTAAAAAGTGTATTAACTTAGGGTGACAAGTATCCTCATACTTGTAATGATCATCCTTCACTTATATACACATGTCTTCATTTTCACTACCTAGACTAACACCTTAATACATTAGAATAACACATACATACAATTAGGGTGACATTTGGGCATTATAGACTAACACTTGTGTATGAATACATTTATTACTCGAGCTTAGTTGGAAAGAGTCCATTAAATGCAAGAAGATATTTTCATATAATAATCTTGCCTCTAGTTGAAATCACTATAAATAGAGGCACTCATTCCCCATTTTTTAGCACACACAGAAACACACCCACACGGTCACACACACACACACACACACACTAAAAGCACTCACTTTTCTTCACTTTTAGCCACTACTCTATACTTATTATATAGAAAGAAAAATTATATTTGCACAAGGTAGAAACTTTTCTTAATTTACATAAATTAGTTTTAGTTCATAAGTTAGTTTACTTGTGCTAGTTGTTTATAATACTAAGATTCTACGATGCAACTACAAGTTAGTTGCTATCATGGTTCTAGTTATATACATATTGTTACATTCATGAAATTAAATGCTTAGGAATTTCCTTAATTACATAAGTGCTAGTCTTACATTTTTATATTATGATATTATGCTCCATTATGCTACTAAAAGATGTTAGAAAGCATGTTTCTAATTTTATTTATGCTTCATGTTTCTAAACTTAACAACAAAGCATGTATAGTTATTATTTCAAATTATTTCAAAATATGGTTTTAGTATGCTTATATGTTTTAAAATATGAGAATATGTTTTTTATGTGAGAATATGTGCAATATTTTCCTTAAAGTGTATACTAGGTATAAGTTAGTTTATTAATTTATAGACTATTTAAGTATTGTGTTATTTCAAGAGTACAAGTAGTTATGTTATTCTTTAAAAGATTACTAGTCACGAGTAATTACAGTATAGTATCCTAACTATAGCTATTAATGTAAATTTTAGGAAGATACCAAGTCAATCTAGCCAAACCAAATCTATAAACTTGATAAACTCTTAAGGTGAGTGCCTTGTCAATTACTTTCTGGGGCTTTGAACTATGTGATACAAATATTATAAGACAATTTATTTCGGAAGATATTGCATTTTCTGATATTGTCAGTTATATCTGTCCCGAAATGATTTCTTGACACCTTTGAGATATCATATTTTAATTATTTTTTTATGTATCCCGGGTGTAGAAACAAGTTATTGCTTTATTGATAGTTTGTGAGCCATATCTGTCCTGTTATATTCGTCCACCTTTGGGGACGCCCTTGGGAAGTTTGGGCCCAAGTACTTATAAGAGGAGTTTTACATGATACAATTCCATGAAGGACTGTAGTTGGGATTAGAGCGATGTATTGCACGGACGCGTGATACATCACTGTCTTGTTTAGTGTCGAGGTGGCTTCTCGACGAGGGAGGCATAAGGGTTTCTATCATGATCATGATTTATCCGTTTTGGGTAGACATAAGGTTGGAGATTCCGTTTTTGGCTCACTGTCAATATTACTCAGTCTAATTATTATTATCAAGTCACCCTTTATCGTACATGCACTTTATTATGATTTAATAGTTGTCAGTCTCATTTCCAGTCAAATATATATTTATTTGTATGTGGCCTCATCAAATCATTTGGACATTAAACCCATTGTTTCTTTTGTTTATTGCCTCAGAATCAGAATAATTGGTGTTCGTAGAGTGGTTGCAGCACCTCATGTCGTTTATATTAAGTTTTTTCGTTTCACTCTTTCGCTGTATAATTCCCAGTTTGCTACTTAATGCCACTAGTTGGCTATTTTGAGGTTGTACTTGGTTGTACTAAACACAGTTATGTATATTATTCATGTTAAATCGTTTACTCCCCCTCCATTATATATTATTAAGTTAGGCGTTTGTATTGGGTTCAAATTTAATGAAAGTAAAGAAGGTATTATCTTAGCAGGCGAAGTAGAGCTCAATTAGGCAATCCAAGTGTGTGAAGTACATATGGTGCTTAATTGGATAGTTTCAATGTTTATACTTCTGTAATTTTATTATATACAAAAAATGGCTTCAACTTATTCCAGCTTTTTTGTGCAGATTGCTAATTACTTCCAAAGCGGTGGAACAAGCCCAGATGAGTTTGCTCTTGGTTTGCACAATGAATTTCAACCACTTAAAGGACATGATATCGGCCAGTTTCCTGGATTGGAGTCTGAGAGGGAAATTGCCCGCGATTTGCAACTTACCACATAAATCCGCTTACTGATGTAAGGATCTCTTTTAAATTATTAAGGTTCATTTTCTTTTCCTTCCCATTTTTTGTTCTCAACCCCCCCTGTGCTTATAGTTAAATGTAACATTTTGGGTTAACCACGAAAAACTCCTTAAGGTTTGACCCATTTTGACAAAATCCTGAATGGTATGAAAATATATCAATATTCTCCTAAGGTTTGGTTTTGTTTACTCATGGAACCTTGCATTAGGAGAGTATATGTTAAATGACATCAAACTTTAGAGGGGTGTTTGTCATTCTGGAGGTTCCTAAGGTTTGATTTTGTTTACTCCTCCAACCTCGCATTAGGAGAGTATATGTTAAATGGCATCAAACTTTAGAGGGGTGTTTGTCATTCTGGAGGTTTTGCGTAAACCCTCAACCCGTTAGGTTTTATTTATTTTTTAATAATTAACCCTTAATAGGCTTAATAATTTTTAGGGTTAATTGTAGGGACCTCCTCTAGAAATGAGTGAAATAACAGATTGCATTCCTCACTTTTGAAATACCAAACTCTCTCTTCTAAGTTTACAAAATTTATATCCACTAGGATATTGGATGAAAGTTGCTAATTTGAGTACAAAAATTAATTGACTATACCTTCTTGGCATGTTCTCTTGTTGTGCCCTTTACTCCTGCCTACACGAGACTTGACTAAAATTGGAAAATCATTTAAAACTTTTGTTGAAATAAGCAATTTCCATGCAAAATCCTGATGGATGTAAACTTTGTGTAGTTAGAGGCGAGGTTTTGGTGATTTCTAAAGAAAGAGACGTGTAAATCGTAATTTCACTAATTCGCGAAGGTGGTTCCCATAATTACTACTTTTTTTTTCTTAATTTTTATTTTTATATCAATAAAAAAGTGTTTCTTCTTATTTGTCATCACTTTCTCTTCCAGGCATGATTAGATGGTGCAGGATAGTTGAAGTAGGCATTCATCTCCATTTGAAGACACCTCCACCCCACCCCACTCGGAAAAAAACACTGATATATAAGTTTATATGGTAAGCTTTCTCCTTGGCTTTCTGGAAAGGGATGTTTCGCTTACATAATGTGTACATGTGGTTCTGTATTCTTATATTTGCTATGCAACAATCTTGTTCTGATTGTTCTGGTTCTTTTGCAAATTCAGCCAAAGCAATTACATTCGAGCAATGGATATGGTAGCTTTCTGAATTCCACGTTCGGCTACTTTTTGTCTCACAAAGGCTATTACTTTAATTTGTTCTAACATTCTGAGGACAGCTAAAACACGACGTTGTTGATAATTACCTCTTGTACTGTAGTTGAAATGAAAGAGCTACTAGTATTGGATATTGCGGACTATTTTGTGTGATTAGAAATCTCCCAGGGGCTTCTAGCTAAGCCAAAGCAATATATAAAGTCTATACCCCTTGCCCTCATGCCTACATATGACTGCGATATTATGTATGTATATGTAAATATTTATATTTAGGGTTAGTATGGAAAACTTTCTAGGTAAGACTCATGTTGAAAAGAGCCCCGTCGTGTATAATATTAGAACCAGTGCCCCTAATGTTAGATTCCGTATTGTCGATACTCCCACTTTTGGTGGAATTTGTAATAACCAAACAGTAAGGTCATATTTGTAATTTCTCATACTGCAAATTTATATAGCTAAGAGCTTTAGACAATGTGGCAACTTATTTGTGAACTTTGATTTTCAATTTGTGTTTTATTATGTATTTCATCTTATCGAATATGACAAGCCTATGTAATTTATAGGAAAAATTTTAGTCTCACAGTTTACATGGTGTTGGGAAATTGAACATAATTTCCACATAAGTTTAAATAGTACCATTTAATGGGTAATTGTCATTTCACATCCTGTAATTAGTTCTACTTTGCACTTTGTACCTTAAAATCCAAAAAATTGTAAATTTGCATCCTTTAATTAATTATAACATGTCTGGCAAAATAAACCCCTTGGGACCTATTCAAACACTGCCGAAAGGCCGAAAACCCATTTTTTTTTTTTTAACCAAGTCTAACAAACATTTTTACGAAATCTGTGTTGAATGACAATTTTTTAATGGGAAAAATGCCATTTTAGTTCTTTAATTATGCCCCTAAATCACATTTAGTCTCTTATTTTCCCTCGTCATTAATGTTGGTCCTTCATCTTTACTTTTTTTTTTTTTAATCAAATGTGGTCATTCCTTTAGTTTTTCTGTTAAAACTAACGGAAGTTAGCTTTGACATATTCTAAAATTACACTTACCTCCCTTGGTACTTTTTAAAAATTACCTTCACCTCCTTGGCAGTGTAATTTTGGAGCTATGGATTATTGAATTCAAGGTATTAACTATGTTTGTTCTTGTCGGTCAGTTTCCTCCTTTATGTGGCAACATAATGCATTGAAAGTACGTAGTGATCTATGAGTCCCGTTTATTTGTCATTTTGATGAAATCAAAAAGTAATTGGTACTCCACTTCAATGCAATTTTATTTGTTTTGGCTTTATCTTGTTTTGATCTGGTCCTAGTATAATAGGATAGGATGGATAAATGACCTATATTAGTCTTGTTTCACATTTGAACAACGCTACTAAGGTCTTAAAAAGCTTGTTTTGGTCCATTTCAAACTCTATAATTCTTTCTAGCGAGGTTTAATTCGTGTTTATTTACATCATTTTAGACTTTAACAACTCAATAAAAATGGATTGCACGTGGAATTTCATCTATTAACTCATCTTTCAAACCCTTTTAGCCGCGAAAAGGGTTAAAAAGAGTTAGACTAGTTTTCATTCAAGCTTAAACAACGTTAAGAAGATCCTAAAATGGATTAGATCTGGCATTCCATCCATTAACTCCGCTTTCAAATTCTATTAGCCACGGAAAGGGTTAAATGACCTGTATTAGTTTTGTTTCACGTTTGAACAACGCTAATAAGGTCTTAAAAGGCTTGTTTTGATCCATTTCAAACTCTATAATTCTTTCTAATGAGGTTTAACTCGTGTTTACTTACATTATTTTAGGTTTTAACAACCCAATAAAGATGGATTTCACGTGAAATTTCATTCATTAACTCGTCTTTCATACCCTTTTAGTCGCAAAAAGGGTTAAATAGAGCTAGACTAGTCTTCATTCAAGCTTAAACAATGTTAATAAGATCTTAAAATGGTTGTTTTAGTTATATATTGTTTAATTTTTTATACAATTATTGTTTTATGTGATTTTTATTTTACATGTGTAAATTATGTGATATTTTAGATTATGAAATAGGTATAATAACTCTAATTATAATAACAAAAATAGATTTCTATGATATATACACATAAAAATCAAAATTATATAAAATATACATACCTAAAAAACATAAATATGTATATATATATATATATATATATATTTACTTATAAAATTTGAAAATTATGTGAAAAATAGACATAAAATCTGAAAAATTATATAACATATATATATATATATATTTCGAAAATTACAATAAAACTAAATATTATGGGATTGTTTTATTTAATACATGCGTTGGGACACTTGTAGTCATAAAATTTAAGATAAGGCTAGATAAAATATGATTTCATAATATTACATAATATGATTACATAAGATAATGTACATGTGTTTAAATCTTACTTCGATTAATATACACTTGTATCGTTGATTTTGAGAAAATTAACACATACACATTGTGGGGAAACACATATACAAAAAATAAACTACCACTTGTATTAATCAACTTATTCAACTGTACACATGTATAAATCAAATTGTATTAAATAAAACTTGGCTTCACCATTTTAACCCAGGCTAACACATAAACCTATTTAGGATACAACTAATAACAATTAGGGTAACATTTGTATGAATTATATCCCAATTTAAGTATGAACTCATTTATTGAACATACTTAGTTGGAAAGATAACATTTAAAGTTAAATCTTAGTTGGAAGAATGCATTAATTGTAAAATTAACATTATAATATAAAAATCCTATTTCTTGCCCTAAACTCTATGAAAAGGGGCCATTATCTTCATTCTTCACACACACACATACTAATTCCCGCCTAAGATACACACACCCATACTCACGTTGCTCTCAAGATACAAACTACATATTTATAGTATATCTTCTATCCACATATGTATATATATAAACCCCTCTTTTTACATACATATATACGTATTAGCCTTCTGTACATCCACATAATACCTTAAAAACCCTTTTTCCGAATATCTTTCTATATAAATACATATACATATATATATATATATATATATATAAATATACATATTAGCCAAGAAAGATAGTTTAAAAAGGTAGGAGTTTCCTTAATTGCATAAGCTAGTTTCTAGTTTTAGTTTTACATTTTGCTATCATAATATTATACTAAATATTATGTGACTATGTGCACATATCAAACACGCTCATCTTATGTGATTAAGTGAAATTTCTAGTCAACTGTTGTGTTGACGTGTGTTATGAACATTTTTTTAGGCCAAAGATGTTATAGTCCTCCAAGAGGGAGGCACCATTGGGCATTACAGAGTTTTTGATTAGATAGAATTACATATTTATGATTTTTTCGAAATTGTACTAAACTTTTTGTAAAAATATTATTTACTCAACAAGTTGTTCTTATGTAAAAGGGTATTTCACGCTTTTAATATGTTTAAGTTACTACTTATTGTGTTATATTAACTTTTGTTATTTTTGTTATAGTACTAAAAGGTACTAATTTATGATAATTATGTACTCTTGCTTTGTGAAAGGGTATTTTATTGTTATATAAAAGAAGGGTATTTTTCCGAGTCATAACATAACATGTTAAAGAAATTTACTACACTTTTCAAGGATTTTAAAGCATTCTAGTATTGTTACCAAGGGGTGATTGATATCACAAACTATATTTTTAGAGGTGATCGATCGTAATTGTTATATTTTGCTACTTTATCAAACTGTAGTCTAGCAAATACATATGCTTCTTTATTTTCAAATTGGACTTGGTTTAAACACTGGATAGTTTTGTTGGTTTTGAGCCATCAGCTCAGGGCCTTCTCATGCGTAGGCATGGACTTGGACTACTCATGTATTGATCTTATCGCTTGCTACTGCCTAATTTTGGATGGTGTTCGATCTTTCTATGAAACTAACAGTTGCAGTTACATGAAGCCACCCCCTGTTGCTTTATAAGATTTTGTTTCAGTGGGGATAGATTTTCTGTAGTTTGGCCAGTGGTTACAATCTACGCATATGCTCATAAGAGTTTACATGAATATTCTTTTACAATTTTTATGTCATTTCCTTTCCAAAAGTATGTTATCTAATATCTCACTCTAATATCAAAAAAATAAAAAAAAAAGAAAAACAAAGAAAAGATGGAGATGTACATATTTATCATGATTATGGCCTTAGTCACTCATTGTCATCATTTTTGTGTTAGAAGTTATGGTGAATATTGAATGTCTATTATGATTATTATGAATTTGATAGAGAAATTGTATTTTGGTATTTTTTGTTCCTTTTTCCCTCATGCTAAGCTCCTACTGGCGGTTCGAATGACTGCAATGTTAAATAACGTACCAAGGGAGGTGAAGGTAATTTTGAAAAAGTACTAGGGAAGGTGAGTGTAATTGTAGAATATGCCAAAGCTAACTTCCATTAGTTTTAACAGAAAAACTAACGGAAATACCACATTTGATAAAAAAAAGTAAAGATGAAGGACCAAAATTGATGACGAGTGAAAATAAGGGATCAAATGTGATTTGGGGGCATAATTGGAGGACTAAAATGGTATTTTTTTCCTGATAATATACATAAGGGACGATGTAAAAATTATCATTAACATTTGGTTAAATAACACCAAGAAATCTTGTTTCGCTACATAATAATTTTTATAAGGGCAATAATGACAAGAAGAGACTATTCTTGTTGTCATTGAGTCATTGTGTGATAAAATAGAACACTGCAAAAAAACCATGTCTTTCACGGTCAAACAACTAAAGTTAGTGAAAAACCAAAGGTGTTGTTACTTAATTCACACGTCTTTAGAGACTAGTGATATTTGTTTTATTTTTAAAATATCATTTTTTGTAAATATAGTTACGATAAATATTGAACATGTTAAAACAAAAAAGAAAAAAAGAAAAAATTAACCTATTGTGTGAATAAAGATTATTTGTTATACATAAATATAATTTTTATGTGAAGTAGAACCTCTATGTCATATTAAATGGCACCCCGTGTAATTCTCAGCACTTGATTAGGAGACGTTTTTTCAACAATTGAAGAATTGGGAGGCGTATGACTAGGAAAAGAAACTCAGAAACTCAACATTTTATTACATCTCACATGGGTGAAACACTAAATCAATTATTCAGGAACATGTGGTACATATATATAGTTGTTATACAAAGAATATCTTTAACAACCAGATATATATTCTTCTCTGGTTTGGGTTTAAATATCGATGTTCCACCAGAATTGAGCTTGAAGATAGTCGATCACATTCTTCTCAACTTGGAAAGCCTTAGTCAAAACATTGGGATTGATCGGTGGATCCGAACCAAACACCGCATTAGCAATAGTTATAACTCCTGGATTCTGACTGCTTAGACCGGCAAACGCAACAGCATTGGTATTTCCCGTGTTAAACTGAAAATGTATCAATCCCTGTGGGAAGACAAACACGTCCCCCGGGTACAAATACTTGGTGAAGAGCTTGTTTTTCTGGTTCGGATTTGCTGGGTTTGAAGTCACGAAGCCGACATATAGAGTGCCATCAATTACAACAAGAACCTCAGTGGCACGCGGGTGCGTGTGGGGTGGGTTGAGACCGTAGGGCGCAAAGTCTATACGGGCTAAAGAAATGCCGAAAGTGTTGAGCCCTGGTAGGTTGTTGACATTGACTGGAGTAACTTTTGATCCAAGTGGATTTGTTGTGTTTCCAGGCTTGTTTAGACCGGGGAAAAAGAAATCCTCAGCAACAACTTGGTTCGGGTTCTTGCATATCTTCCCGTTCACGAAAACTACATGTGAAAAATATATAGATATACACAGTTTTATAATTTTATTTCGGTTTAAGGAAAACAATGTAAATAACTTAACAAGCATCAGTGGCGAAGCCACACTGATGTTAAAGGGGTAGCATTTACGTCTTGACTTCAAAATTATCTCTGTTATATGCAAGGACAAGCTGGTTGGGGGGTGGGGGAGGAGCTAGAGGGGACAGTCGTCCCTCGAAGTTCATATCGAGCTAAAATTTATATGTATTTTTATGAAATTTTTGAATCTTGCCCACTCTAAATCATAAAAATCCCTTTAAAATTTTAAAAATTTGACCTTACCCCCCAAATAAAAATTTCTAGCTCTATCCTAATTATATGTACAGACACACACACACACACACACTGTTGACTATTGGTATTTCACATTGGAAAGAAGAAGGTCAAGTGAGGAACCTTTTAGCAGAAACGTCATATAAACCCATGGCCTTAAGGTTTTAGGTTAATAAGTGAGATCCTGACCCATAAATTTGGATCTCACGCCTTGTTCAATTTCTTGCCGATTTAGGCTCCCTCTTGCCCCAACACACACGCACACACAAAATATTTATCTATATATATAATGCACAATATGACACAATACACACAAGGATTGTGTATTATGGTAAGGACCAACAAAATTTGGGGTCCTAACCCCACCACTGATTAACCATGAGAGAAAAACAAGTAGTTCTTGAAATTTTAGCATATGTAATAAATGGAATTTGGTAGCTTATTACCGGCCACCATGGAATCATTCACCGCAACACAAAAATCTTGAAGAGAGCTGGGATCCGATGCGTATGCAATGTTTGCGAAATACGCAATAAGAATTGCTGCAAAGAAGCCTAAAGCAATCTTCATGATTAATCTAGCTGATATATTGGATAGTTGTCGCTTATTTTGTTGTGTTTGAGGTGATGAACGTAGCATGAAAATGGTTCCTATTTATAGAGGATACAATGCGAAACAGTCGTCTCATTTCCTTGGCACAGTAGTTAATTATTTTATGAAGGCATGGAGATGAAGTCTCCACCAGTTGGAGTGTATCTTAGACAAATGAAGATTTCTTCCACAACTAACACTGCACGCCTGACTATTTCTTTTTTCTTTGTACATGTAATAGAAAACATGAATATTGGGTCGTTTTTATAAGGGTTAATTACACTTTGCACCTTAGAATTATATATTGTTCACCCTATTACGCTACAAAATATAATAAATTGGCTCCTCGATGGTAAAAGACGTAAGCAATCATTGCCTAACATCTATTATTGAAAGGCTAATTTGTTATGATTTGTAGTTCAAGAAGGTAAGTGTTACAAAAAGTATAATTCAAGGGTGCAAAGTT
The DNA here is from genome assembly GCA_026212405.1 of Petrea volubilis. Taxonomy (NCBI): domain Eukaryota; kingdom Viridiplantae; phylum Streptophyta; class Magnoliopsida; order Lamiales; family Verbenaceae; genus Petrea; species Petrea volubilis. Next base: position 11,338,670 of record CM047878.1, read on the forward strand.
AACAACATTAAGACATAACTCCACATACTAGTTGTCCCTGTTTTAATTGAATTTGTCTATAGAATTTTCAGTAATTATCACATATGAATGATACATGAACAAGTTGTTTATAAAATAAGTAAAGAAATAATATACATGAATAAGTATGTATACAAAAATTGAAAATGTACAAGATATTACCTGACTTTTGCAAAATTAGAATTATAATACCATCTTTAGCAGGGAAAGCAACATTATGAAGGGCTTCAGTCAAAGTAGGAAAGTAATTCGAACATTAGTTGAAAGCTGTTAAGTTGTCATTCTCATTTGGTGAATATTAATATAATAAAATCAGAAAACAAAGCACCCTAACAGTATTGGAACAAATATTTACCCATTCATTGGAAGTAAAATTTTGGGGGTACCGGACTGTCAAGACTTATTACAACTTGATTTAATTTATTTGAAAATGCTGAAAAAAAAAAATCTCTAGGGATATTCACCTACCACCAGGGGCCGGGGGGGGGGGGGGGAGGTGCTTGTATGGGCGGTCCCCCTCAAATATATGTTCAACTAAAATTTACATGTACTTTTTTGAAAAATATAAATTTTGCCTTCCCCAAATCAAAAAATTCTGGCTCCGGCCCTGCCTACAACAGAGTACTCCCCTTGAAAGTCTAGCAATCTTATCTTAAAGTTTCATTGACTTCATTAGGATAATTATACTTCTGTTCCAACTTGTGTTAAAATGTGAATTTCTAAGAGCTTTTGTGTATCTTTTTTTTGGGTTTATTGCAATTTTAGTCCCATAAGTATGTCTTTATCCAATTTCTCTCTCATTCGTTTTAATTTTCTCAATTTTGGTCCCATATATTTCAAATTTTTGCAATTTTGGGACTTTTTTGAAATTTCGTCTAATCTTTAATGGTGAAAGCACAAGCGCCTCATGTGGGACCAAAATTCCGTCCAATTTTGGTCCCATTCATTTCAATTTTCTCAATTTTGGTCCCATACATTTCAAATTTTTGCAATTTTGGGACTTTTCAGAAAATTTGAAATGTATGGAATTTAATAGCCACGTGAGGCGCGCATGCCTTCGCCGTTAAAGATTAAACGGAATTTCAGACAAGTCTCAAAATTGCAAAAATTTGAAACATATGGGAACAAAATTGAGGAAATTGAAACATATGAGACCAAAATTGAGAAAATTAAAACGAATGGGGTCAAAATTGAGAGAATTGAAACATATGGAACCAAAATTGAGAAAATTGAAACGAGAGGGACCAAAATTGGACAAAGACATACTTATGAGACCAAAATTGCAATTAACCCCCTTTTTTTTTTCCCTTGATTAGTTTTTGTGATTCAGCATTATTTATTCGTTGCATGTACCTGCATGTTTGTAGTCATTTTTAGAAGGCTCATTGGGGGTAGAACTCCTTTCAAGAGAAAACATGCCAGGTCAAGAAAAATTCAAAAAAATACACATCAAACATCAGAATGCTTAGTTCATTACACAAATTAAATTACTTTGTCAACAGAATCAAAATACAGATATATTTATTTGGCTTTTTTCGTATACTTAGTATGCGATGTTTCAGCGAAGTTGAAGAAATCATCGTTTTTCTTTAGCGATGTGACACTTGGTTTGGAACCAGCTTCGATGTGCCGCACAACTTGTTTATTAGCTGATGTTCTTTCATTCCACTGTATTTTAATAGCACACGGTCAAATACTCTGAAAAATGAAAATTTGACCATTTCTATGAGATTAAAATTTATCAAGCTGTAGGTAGATAATTACTAATGGATGTATTGGGAAAAATGCAATTTTAGTCCTCGTCAACAAATTTGGTCCCTCATCTTTACTATTTTTATCAGAGTTGGTCCTTCCGTTAGTCTTAACAGTAAAACTAACAGACGTTAGCTTTGGTATATTTTAAAATTACACTCACCTCCCCTAGTACGTTTCCAAAATTACTTTCACCTCCCTTGGTGCGTTAATTAACATTGCAATCACAAGTGGGGTGAGATGACTTTGAATACGTGAGCTAGAAGAATGTCTCCAGCTCCCTCATTTCCTTATTTCCTTCACAAGGTCACATATATTCTTCATTGCACTTGTCTAAATCTTAATATGGCATTCCAGCTAATTTGGCATCAACATTTGGCATTTCATGAACTTGTGGCTTCCAACATTTTAGTTCATTCATGGCATGTTGACAGGCAATTTAACTAATTAGTTTTCGTTGTAATGACTGCAAGAATGGTTGATGGAACAATGGGAGAAGAACTATTACATCACTGCCATAGCAGGGGCCAACAATGGGAGTTCATTAGTGATTATGTCCAAAGGTAGGTGCCACAATTCAAGACATAAAAAATATTTTCTGATTCAACGTGTGAATCTCTAATTGTTTCCTGATTGGTTTACTCTTAAACTTAGGTACTTCATATCTGCAGCAGTCCTATAAAGTTAGCGAATTATTTCCATTTAAATGGATCAACAAAAAATGGAGAGAGGGATTCTGTGTTACTACCATGGCAACTACAGGAACTAGGTGGGCCGATTGTAATGCCTCGTGGGGCAGCGTTTAATGATCAGGTACACTGCAGTCGGTCACTTTGCAGAGCTGATGCAGTGCGCCTTTGTTGCATGGGTGTGGTGGTGTGGGGACAAGTAAAGTAAAAAGAAGAAAAATTGGGGGGAGGACGGCGGTTACTGTTTTTGTGATAGGGAAGAAGGATTGGGGTGGGGTAGCTGGGGCGGAGTAAGGGGTTTAAGTTATTAGTTTTTAATAATAATAATAATAATAATAATAAAGAGAATAATATTAATTGTAAGGGTAAAAAAGTAATTTTAATAATATTAGTTTGAGATGTACATTGCCGGGGGGGGGGGGGGTGAAAGTATTTTTGAAAACGTATTAGGGGAGGTGAGTGTAATTTTAGAATATGCCAAAGCTAACTTCCGTTAGTTTTAATAGAAAAACTAGCGGAAGGACCACATTTGATAAAATCAAAGTAAAGATGAGGGACCAAAATTGATGACGAGTGAAAATCAAGGATCAAATGTGATTTGGGGGGCATAGTTGGAGGACTAAAACAACATTTTTATATTTATTTATTTATTTTTGATCTATGCGTCAAGCTAATTTGAAAACCTGAAGTGTCCAAGTATAAGCTTCAAAATGTAGCGTAAAGTCTAGTGGTAAAACATTTTTAAATTTCGGTGTCGAGTTATTTTCGAACCGAGTTGTGATATCCTGACTTTTCCTATAATTTAATATATAATTCATTTCTTAGTGACCAAACAAATAAATTGATAATATATACATACATATATGCATACATAATAATAATTGAATTAGATATTTGTTGCGTAGATTTGTAAAATGCATTTAAAAAAAAACCTTGTACTTGGTTATATACATGGCCTTCACTTCATCCCCAAATAACTTCATATTTACATTCATGTATTTTGATGATGCCACAAACCTCAATTAGATATCAAATCTCCATCTAACGGCCATGATCTTGTCACAAGTTCCCTTAGCTATATTTAGTATCTCCGCATCAATAGCCTAGCTAAAACCTTGCCACCAATCTAGTCTAGTCATGGATAGTAAAGTATTAGCTATTTCTTAAACCTACTACTATATGTATGACTTGAGGATTATAAGCACCCACAACACCTCACGGATGTAATCTGGCTTACCTTTTTATGTTATTCTTGTTGCTAATTTAGTGAATCTATTGATAGGTATATATGCATGTGCTCATGTGGGTGTTCTAAATCTAGTAATAAGTATATGTTTTGGCAACTAATATATATAGAGATGTGTATATATGTGTGTGTGTGTGTGAACCGTGTGTATATATCATAGAATTCCGTATTTCAACTTATTTTTATATATCAGCCGTGATATGTATAACATTTATATATGTGTTGGAAATCTGCGACGACCCGGTAATTTCTATTGTTATTATTAATATTTTACTTAGGATTTATTTCCATTATGTGATAATTATTGTGTGAATATATGTGATTTGTGAATAAACGTGCGTTATACTACATGCATTTTTTAAAATGTGATTATTCCATCATTTGTTTTCTTAGCACTTGAAAAATGCAAAATATTAATTCCTGAAAATTTTATTATGATTTCCGAATTTTATTAAGAGTAAAATTATTATTTTAACATTACTTTATAACTTAGACCTTATAGTTTTAATTTTGAATGGTGATTATTATTTTTTGGAAAATTTATTTAAATACATATTTTAGGCTTGCATTTATTTTATTTTCGAATTTTATAAATAAATTATACAATTTTTGAATTTTATAATTACAACAATATATTTTATGATTTTATATGTATAATTTTCGAATTTTAATTATTTATAAACCTAATTTTCGGATTTTAATTAAATGAAAAATATAAAGTCTAGATTTTTAGTATATTTTATAATTGTTTTGCAAGAATATCTCCTCTAATACATATATTAGTGGTAAATTCTATATCTACATATCACACACGCTCACCTTATGTGATTAAGTGAAATTTCTACTCAACCGTCGCGTTGACTCCTCTTTTCCAATACTTTTTAGACAGAAATGAGCGGAGGCATTTGAGGAACGCAATGGAAACCATGGGTGTTTTGAAGCATTTTACTTAATAAAGTTACTTTTGTATTTTGTGAAAATTGTAACTCTTGTATTTTGTATATGTTTTATGTAAAAAAATTACTATTTATGTTTAATAAAATATAAAGGAATATCGGGGTCGTTACAAGTGGTATGAGAGCAGGTTGCCAGCCGAAAAATCGGGAGCTAAGTGCTCTGTGGGGCAAAGTGCTCTGCACACGGGAGCCACCTCTTGAGCCTGTAGAGCAAATGTTACGTCTTGAGCCCACGAGGCCAAGTGCGATGTATTGAAAGTCTTGAGCCCACGAGGCCAAGTACTCTATGTGCTGAAAGTCTTGAGCCCATGAGGCCAAGTACTATGTCTTGAATGTTTTGAGCCTGCGGGGCAAAGTGCTACGTGTGTGGAAGACGCCTCTTGAACCCACAGGAGCCACCTCTAGAATCCCAACGCCTGGCAGTCGATACTGGTATGTGCAATCTTCGTTAAACTTTGAAGTGTATTTTTGAAAATCAATTTTCGAAAAAAAAAAAATGGTCTTTGGTACATGGAAAATTTGTTTTGAAAAAAAAAAAAAAAACAAAGAGGTGAATTTCGAGAACGAAATTTTTCTAAGAGGAGGAGGATGCGACGACCCGGTAATTTCTATTGTTATTATTAATATTTTACTTAGGATTTATTTCCATTATGTGATAATTATTGTGTGAATATATGTGATTTGTGAATAAACGTGCGTTATACTACATGCATTTTTTAAAATGTGATTATTCCATCATTTGTTTTCTTAGCACTTGAAAAATGCAAAATATTAATTCCTGAAAATTTTATTATGATTTCCGAATTTTATTAAGAGTAAAATTATTATTTTAACATTACTTTATAACTTAGACCTTATAGTTTTAATTTTGAATGGTGATTATTATTTTTTGGAAAATTTATTTAAATACATATTTTAGGCTTGCATTTATTTTATTTTCGAATTTTATAAATAAATTATACAATTTTTGAATTTTATAATTACAACAATATATTTTATGATTTTAAATGTATAATTTTCGAATTTTAATTATTTATAAACCTAATTTTCGGATTTTAATTAAATGAAAAATATAAAGTCTAGATTTTTAGTGTATTTTATAATTGTTTTGCAAGAATATCTCCTCTAATACATATATTAGTGGTAAATTCTATATCTACATATCACACACGCTCACCTTATGTGATTAAGTGAAATTTCTACTCAACCGTCGCGTTGACTCCTCTTTTCCAATACTTTTTAGACAGAAATGAGCGGAGGCATTTGAGGAACGCAATGGAAACCATGGGTGTTTTGAAGTATTTTACTTAATAAAGTTACTTTTGTATTTTGTGAAAATTGTAACTCTTGTATTTTGTATATGTTTTATGTAAAAAAATTACTATTTATGTTTAATAAAATATAAAGGAATATCGGGTTCGTTACAGAATCCATAGAATAAAGCCCATATATATTATGGAATAAGTAAAGCATAATGATAAATATTTGTGGGTTATGTGATATCCCACATTGGATGTTCAACTAAGACAATTCATGTATTTATGCAGTTAAGTGTTGATTACTTGTCAAAATATCAACTAAGTTTCGCATAGTGCAAATTGTCTTAGTCTTATCTTTTTGCTGGAACTTCATCTGGAACATACTCTGGAGCTTGGTTTGAATTCAAATTCAAATTGAACCAGGACATTTATATGCCATTTACTGCTGGTGTTAATCATAGAAACAACTATTTTGACTAGTACGTTTTTGGCTGTTGCCTGGAACGTTACTAATCGTTGCTGGAAGTTATACCAGCAGGTTTAGATGTAATTGGTATTAAGTTACAGAAACCGCTGGAATGGTTCTAGCTGTTATAGTTGGTTTTGATTTACCAAGTTAATGCATTAAAAGCACCTTTTATGCATTAGATCCTATGCTCCCTATAAATAGTACAAGACTTGAAAAAGATGAAGAAAAGAGATATAGAAGAGGGATATAAGTAACTCTGATATGGGATGAAAATCTCTATGAGATTTTCGTGAGAATTCTATTCTCTGAATGCGCGCCTAAGATCTTTGTGAGTGAACATAGCCTGTACTTTTCCTCTTTGTGTCTATGTCTTGATTTGAGTCTGGTAATTCATACCTTCACTTGAATACGAGTGACATAGATCGAAGCACTTGTATACACTTATAAAGAGATGATTAGTTTTCGAAGTGAGATTCTTATGTAGTTGTGCGGCTTGTAGTAGAATCTCTGGACTGTCTTATCCTGAAAGGAATTTCGCTGTCCCAACGCACCGGATAGTGGGGCGAATATTTATTTAAGGCAAGTCGGCAAATGCCGATGATTCAGTCATTGAAACAAGTTACTAGAATGACATTTGTTAATGTTTGGAATGACATTTTCCAGCATCAGTTGTCGGAAAAAGATAAGTTTTCAAACTGATTCTTTATTTATCTTATCTGGTATTAGTGATATTTGTACATAACTAATGTGAACTACAGATATGTTGTATGATAGGAATCATACATGCTTCTAGTGTCAAATCCAACTAGTGAAACATGACATGGTACTGATCTGGAGCTGTATATGGACTTATAGATCGGGTATGTATTGATTCTATTTGTCAATTGTCTAATTGGTATCAAGATCGAAACCATGTTTGATATTGTACATTATATATAGTGCCCTGTGATTACCCCAGTATTCTGAAATTTATCCAACAATATGTAAACATACAATTCATATATATATATATATTTAAACACATTATTCATATAATATATATATAAACATACAATTCATATATTCATATATATATATATATTTAAACACGTTATTCATATAATAAATACATATAAAGTGCATGATTATAAATAAACATATCTATATATATGTAGTGTGCTTGAACTCTACATATCTGTATCTGAATTAGTAACCTTTATATATATGTGTGTATATAAGTAGATAATCATTTGATAATAAGGAAATATGCTTTAATTCTTAATTCCTTAATTTATTCTATTAGTTCTAGTTGATAATTAATAGGAGTTATTTGGTTATAATAAGAATGTCAATAAAGAAGAATTATTTTAATTTGGGCAATTGATTCACTTAGTTAAAATTATTATTTTTAACCTAATATGGTAATCTTAGCCTGTAATGCTAATATTAAGTGATTATTAAGTTGACATATTTGATTCAATCCAAAACCCTGGTGAGATGTAACTAGTTAAAGTGAGAGCCTGTAACCATTCATTTATGGGACATTGAACTATATGTAGTAAATATTGTTGTAATACTTACCTTATTTAATTCATTCATTATTACTCGTTAGATATATGTGCATTCTAGGCTGCTATCTAAAAACTATATATGTTCCTTATATTTTGATTATGGTTTATATACTCCTTGTATCAAAGATAAATTGATGTATTATTGTAAGTTGAGTTGTTTTGTACTATTTATGATTGATTGACACCCTTGGAAGAGTCGGCCCCAGGTATGTATAAGAGGGCCCTATCGGGCAAAATTAACCAATGGTAAAATCCTTTTATACGAAACCATACGGGATGATTCAATTCTATGTACAGTCAGAGGTTGGTCACAGTAGGGTTGGATTGGTGACCGGGCATGGGTTGCATCTACCATTTAGCCATAGTCAAGGTCGCTCCTTGATAGGAAAAGCATAAGGGTTTTATAATATGTTTTACCATTTTGGATAGTTATAAGATTGGAGATATTGTTAACGGTTCACTATTGTATTTCTCATACTGTGTATATTGTATCACTACTCAAACACATAAAATAAATGCTTCACACTACTGCACAATTGCCATTTTACTTTAATTGATTTTATTAATCATATTTCTTTTCTATATTCACGTGTACATAATTGGTCCCACTAAGTCACTTGAACCTACAATCCACTTTGTTTTTGTTCACTACTTCAAATTCAGAATAGACATGTCGAAAGTAACTAGAATAAGGCGATAGACGTATCCCAAGCTACTAGTGCTTAGTTTTTAATTTTGTATAATAGATCATGAAGTTTGTTACATGTAATATTACATTTGGTTGTTTTGTGTTGTCAACCTTCCGAATTAATATAGATTTTGTATATTACTCGCATTTATATTAATATTTGGCTTCCATTGTGCCATTATTGACTACTAGATAGTATCGATTAGGACGTTCGAATTAAGTATAAATTGTAAGATAGTTACTCAGAATGATCTTCCACGAACCTCAATCATATAGGAAGGTCCTAGTGAGAGGGGTGCCACATAGGCCGTATTAGAGCATTGATTAAACTATGAACCATGTAGTAAAACTATGAGTTAGTTCGGTAATTCAGGTACATACATGCTATTTAGGTTTGCTATCTTACTATTCAATTGGTTTGATTGGTGACAGATGGCTGCTCATAATGTGATTTATGAGATTTGGTACGAGGGACGTGACCGTATTAAGAGAGATTATGAAATCACAACCGGGTAGGACCAATTTTCATGGAGTTCAGATTTGTTGGGCCTATCCTTCCTTGTATCGTTACCTTAGCGGTGATGAGCTCGAGGATATATTATCCCAAATATATGGCCGAGGCACTTAAATTAGATTGTGATCGACTTATTATGGAGTGAGAGAAAGTGAGCGAGTTAAGTGGGCATCGAGGCACGTTGTTAGAAAATGTGTATAGAAGGCTAGAGTTGGCACATGCTCAATTGGCTATGGACCAAGCGTGTGTTCATGATCTAGAGCACAGTTAGAGCATAAGAACATTGAAATGTTTAATCTGGAACAAAAGTTGGAGCAATAGATATCAAATAGGGATAATGAAATCACAAATCTAAGGCGTCGAGTGGACTTTTGGAGTAGCTAAGCTTATGCTAGACACATATTGTTGCAGCAAAGCGAGGCCAAACTTGGGGCCCTTAAGGCAACAATTGTAGGCACTTCGAGCCGTGCCACAAGACCAGCCCATGTGGCTCCATCGAAGGATGATCCAAAAGAGGAATCAATTGGGGAGAATATTAGTTCAGAATAATTAGAGTAATTAGGATAATTAGTACAATGTGGTAGCTTATGTATATACATGTGTGAATAGTTCGTGATGGATCCAAAGTCTAGTCTCTTTTTTGTTTTACTAAGACTAGACCCTTATGTGAGTGTGTGTGTGTGTGCGTACCCAATATGGCCCTAGAATGTGCTATTTTGTAGCTTTTACATGACCTTTATATAAAAATATATGCAGAATGTGAAAATATATCTATAATGTATATGGTTTTTGTATGCACTATTTTGCAGTTTTTGTTTGAACTTTTATATGATTATATACAACTTTAGTAGTTGTTTTAGTGCATCTACTTCCTAGATTCCAACTTATATAACCTAAGGTTATAAGACTAATAATAATAGGTAATAGTTTGCTTATGTATAGATAATGGTGTTGCACAAGGGATGTCAGTGTACTCGTCTTCATTCCCAAATAGACCAAGAACAAACCTATACTGCAAAAACAAAACCTCTAGAAAATCACTACCAAGAATCAACTATTGGGATAGAGCTTGAAGAAAATCACTTTTTGAGCTAGGAGAATAATAATGGCCTCCTGAGCCAAAAAATTGAAGTTTGGCGAGAGTTTATGCAAACTAATCAACGGCAAAACCAAAATCACTAACTAGATGATAAGATGTTCAATTGTTTTCTGTGTTTCAACCTACCAAAAATTCTTCGGTGGACCAGATGATCAAAAGGTACAAGCATGGGTTGCAAAACTATTCAAAATCTTTAGGGTTTTGCATTGCAACGAAAAAGAATCAGTAGCATATGCAGTATTCTTGATGGAGTGAGCAACAAGTACTTGGTAGAGACTTGTAGAGCAGCGTTGGAATGCGAATTATACACCCATTACTTGGATAGACCTTATGAAGAAATTCACTGAAAAATTCATACCCCAGGTAGTGAGAGATGCGAGAAAAACAAAATTTATGGACTTGATTCAGGGGACCTATAATATCGCTAAATATGAGGCTAGCTTTACTTTCTTAGTGCAATATGCACCTTGTATTATGAATGATGAAAGGTGAAAAACCAAACATTTCATCCAAGAATTGAGACCCAAAGTCCTATTGAGTTTTAGTGGCAACTGATATCGAGGAACATAATAAAACTATGAGTAAATTAGTGGTTGTTGAGGCAGAGATGAGAGAGATTAAGCAAATCTCCAATCATGGTAAGGAAAATATGGCTTCTAGTTTTGGTGGCGGAGGGCAATTCAGGAGATTTGATACACAAAATAACAAGTGATACTCAAATACAAAGAGGCCAGAACCCTAACCAGCTAAGAGATAAGGAGAAAAGTAGATACAACTATTGTGGATATACCAACCATACATAGGCAAATTGCTGGAAGAAAAGCAAGAGATGTATAGGATGTGGCAGTGCTCAATATATGCTCAGAGATTGTCCAAAAGGCACAGAATCCTGTTCAAAATATGCCAACTCAAGCAAGAAAGATGCAACTTCAACCTACTGGAAAGCTAAAGGTGCAAGCTAGAGCATATGCTTTGGAAGGAGAAAAAGGGCTCGATACGGCATCAGGAGTAGAAGGTATGACCCATATGCTAAACACTACTATAAAAGTTCTGCATAATCTTTAAGTTGTGCATTCCTTTATATTTGTTCAAGCTAAAATTCGATTAGAAGCCGCACTAGAATTTTTACCCTATAATTTTGAGGTTAGCACACTCCTAAGGTCTAGCTATACCACTAATTGAATTCTAAGATGTTGCTCAGTGAGACTTAAAGATAAAACTTATCTTGCTGACCTGATGGAATTGCCATTCAAGGTTACATTATAATCCTAGATATGGATTGGTTATGCATAAATCAAGCTCAGTTAGATTGTTTCACTAAGGAAATCACTTTGGGGAAAGAAAACTTACCTAGGTTTGTGACTGCCCTTAGTTTACCTAAAGCTATATTTTTTTAATCTCATTCTTCGAGGTTAGAAATTCATCAAAGACTCTAGAACAACATGCAGAGCATTTGCACATTGTTTTACAAACGTTGCAGGAGAGTAAACTATATGCAAAATTCAGTATATGTGAGTTCTGGTTGGAAAAACTGACCTTATTTAGTCATAAAATTTCCAAGAATGAGATTGAAGTTGACCCCTCCAAGGTGGAAGAAACCAATAATGGGAAGTGACTGGAAACTCTAACTGAAGTTAGAAGCTTTCTAGGCTTAGCTGGTTATTATTGGCGGTTCATCAAAAATTTTTCCAAGATTGCAAAACCTTTGATCCAGGTGACTTTCAAAATTTCTCCTTATTGGCGGAATTTAAATTGTGAATCTAGCTTTCAAGAGTCAAAGAAACTTTTGACCACAAACCTAGTACTAGCTTTATCGAAGAAAACGGGGAATTTTGCTGTTTACACCAATGCATCTAGAGAGGGTTTGAGATGTGTGCTGATGTACAATGGAAAATTTGTTGCATACGTATCACAGAAGCTTTGCCCCCATGAGCATAATTATCCAATCCATGGCATGGAACTAGCAACAATTATTTTTGCTTTAGCTATATGGAGGCATTATTTACACGGGATAACCTTCGAGGTGTATACAAATCATAAGAGTTTAAAGTAAGTATTCAACCAGGAGGAACTCAGCATGAGGCAAATGAGGTGGCTGGAATTTTTAGAGGGCTAAGATTGTAAGATCCAATACCATCCTAGGAAAGCTAATGTGATAGTTGATGCTCTTCATAGAAAAGTTGGATTAGCACAACTAGGCAATGGAATCAGGATATCCAAATCTATTCAGAAAAGCATCACTATGAGATCCTATGCTTGAGTTGTGAACATGACAATCCAATCTGAACTAGTCACCAAAATTTGTAAAGGTCAAGCAAACGACGAATGGAGCCGAAAGCAAGTAGTTCAAGTGAAGGAAAATGCAAATGATTCTATATGGGACTAATAATATGGGAATTCTGTGTTATAAGGGCAGGATATGTATAATCGAAAGTATGAAAAGACAAATCTTAGAAGAAGCACATAAGACACCATACATGGTCCATCCAAGAGGCACTAAATTGTACTAGGATCTTAAGTAACACTACTGGTGGAATTGTATGAAGAGGGATATCTCAGACTTTGTAAGGAGGTGTTTGACTTGTTAAAAAGTGAAAGGAGAACACTAAGGACCAAGAGGTACATTACAACCACTACTGTCTCCAACGTGGAAATGGGATCAAATCACTATGGACTTTCTTATAGGATTGCCCAGAGTAAGAGGTGGATATGATAGTATATGGGTGATTGTGGATAAGCTAACTAAATCAGTGCATTTTCTCCTGTCAAAACAACTGATTGAGTAGAAACTTTAGCTGAGCTCTATCATTGCAAAATGATCAAACTAGCATGTATCATATCAAATAGAGATCCCAAGTTCACTTGTAGACTATGGAGAAACAGACAAATGCAAATGGAGACAAAGCTACGATTCATCACAACTTCACATCCTCAGACAGATAGGCAATCAGAAAGGTTGATAGAATATATATATAGAAGACATGCTAAGATTGTGCGTGTTAGGCTTTAGTGATAGTTGGAATAAACACTTGCCTTTGATCGAATTTGCTTATAACATTAGCTATCATGCTTTCATACAAATGGCACCTTCCAAAGCTCTATACGGAAGAAGTATCGATCACCATTAAACTCGGATATAGATGAGTGGTTGTGGACAAATGATGGAATACATCGAGCAGTGCGACCCAAACTCATTCAAGACATGATTGATAGTGCAAATTATAAAACAAAAGATGAAGGTCGCCCAAGACCAATAAAAGAGTTATGTGGATTAAAGACGAAGGGATAATTGGAATGCGAAGTTGGGGATTGAGTATTTCTTAAGGTCTCACCAAAGAAAAGATTCACAAGAATTGGAAAAGGAGGTAAATTAAGTCCCTAGGTATATTGGACCACTTGAGATCATAGAATGAATAGGTAAATTTGTTTACCAATTAGAATTACCACCTAGCCTCATTGGTGTCCAAAATGTGTTTCACATCTCTCAACTTTGTAAGTACTATTCTGATGAAACCCCCCTCATCATTTCTTTTGAGGACTTGCCTTTTGAAACTAACCTCTCCTATATGGAAAGACCTTTTCGCATTTTGGACCAAAAACTCCAAGAGCTAAGGAATTGAAAGATTCCACTTGTAAAAGTACTATGGCGAAATCATCAAGTTGAAGAGGCAACTTGGGAATCCAAGGACAAGATGCATAAGGAATCTGAGGAAAAGATGCATAAGCACAACTCAGAGTTATTCTCTCGATCAAGTAAGAATTTAAGGCCCATTTTTTCAGGGGAAAGGGGAGAGAATTGTGATATCCTAACTTTTCCTCTAATTGAATACATAATTCATGTCCTAGTAACCAAATAAATAAATAGATAATGTATCTATATATGTATATGCATATAAACATACATAATAATAGTTGAATTAAATATTTGTTATGTAGATTTGTAACATGCATTTTTAAAAAAAAATGTACTTGGTTATATATATGGCCTTCATTCCATCTCCAAATAAGTCAACATTTACATTCATGTATTTTGAAGATGCCACACGCCACAATTAGATCACAAATCTTCATCTAATAGCTATGATCTTGCCACAAGTTCGCTTAACTATATTTAGTATCTCCACATTAATAGCCTAGAACCATGCCACTAATGTAATCTAGTCATGCCTATGAGCTAAAATAATAAAGTATTAGCTATTTCTTAAATGTATTACTATATATATATGACTTGAGAAATCATAGACACCCACAACACCTCAGGTATGTAATCTAACTTATCTTTTTATTTTATTCTTGTTGCTAATTTAGTGAATCTATTGATAGGTTTATATGCATGTGCTCATGTGGGTGTTCTAAATCTAGTAAATATGCATATATAAGTATATGTTTTGGCAACTAATATATATAGATGTATATATATGTGTGTGTGTGTATGTGTCAACCGCGTGTATATATCATATAATTCAGTGTGTTAGCTTCTATATATATATATATATATATCAGCAATGAGTATGTATATATTATATGAACGATGTGTTTAAATATACGTATGAACTGTGTGTTTACATATATAAATGTTATACATATAAAGTGTGTGATTATAAATACACATATCCATATATGTGCTTGAACTCTACATATCTATATCTAAATTAGAAACCGTTATATATATATATATATATATATATATGCGTGTATGATTGATAATCATTTGGTAAAGAAATAAAAAGATAATTTTGATGGGCAAGGAATTGTGGTTTAATTCTCAGTTCCTTAATTTATTCTATTGGTTCTAGGTGATAATACCTAATAGGAGTTATTTGGTTATAATAATAATTTCAATGAAAAAGAATTATTTTAATTTGGAAAATTGATTCACTTAGTTAAAATTATTATTTTTAACTTAATATGCTAATATTAGGTGATTATCAAGTTGATAAACTCAATTCAATCTGAAATCCTGGTGAGATCTAACTAGTCAAGGTGAGAGCATGTAACTATTCTTTTATGGGGTATTGAACTATATGTAGTAAATATTATTATATGACTTACCTTACTTGATTGATTTGTTATTACCCGTTAGATCGTTAGACATATTTGCATTCTATGCTATTATGTAAAAACAGTATATGATTCATATATTTTGATTATGGTTTGTATACACCTTGTATCAAACATAATTTATGTATTATTGTAATTTGTGAGTTGTTCTGTATTTATGATCGATTGACACCCTGGGGGACATTCTTAGGAGATTCGGGTCTCGGTACGTATAAGAGGGACCAATTGGGCGGAACGAACCGATCGACGATAGAATCCTTTTATATGATACCATATTGCAGGATTCAATTCTATGTATAGTTGGAAGTTGGTTGTAGTAGGGTTGGATCAGTGTATTGACCAGAGCATGGGATACACCTATTGTTTAACCGTAGTCGAGGTCGCTCCTTAGATACTGCACTTACTGTAACCTTATATACTACTAGGTATATGTGTAAGTGTTCTCCCTCAATTGGCTTAGATAACAGGGGAGGTGAGACCAAGTATTGCTTTAGGGCCTTAAAGGCGTTAGCGCACTCATCTGTCAACTTAAACTTCTTATGCCCCCACAGTGTTTTGAAGAATGGCAGACCTCCGTGTGCAGACTTTGACATGAACCTATCGAAAGAGGCCATATGCCTAGTTAATACTTTTACCTCTCAGGGGGATGTCGGGTGTCTCATGTTCAACACGTCTTTGATTTTCTCTGGGTATGCTTCTATTCTCCCTTGTTGACCAAGTATCCCAAGAACTTACCACTCTTGACTCCGAATGTACATTTAGTTAGGTTCAACTTTATTTTGTATTTCCCCTTAATCTCAAAAGCCTCACGGAGGTGTGTGATGTGATCTTCTTCTATCCATCTACCTAAGGGACAGATTAGGAGATGGAGGCAGTGAGAACTTTTACAGCCGACTAACCCATTGGTATGTCCCAGCAAAACTCACCCAAACTATTTCGATATATTTTGGGCCCATTTCACATAATCACAATTTATGCACATAGCATAATCTTGGAAGTCTTGCTTCTGCATTTCAACATATTATTCCAACATCTTAGAAAAGAATATCATCAAGATGCAATAAAATAATAAAAGATAATGTTTCATAAACTTATTTAATATATACATAAGTTTATGTGTGTATATATATATATATATAAATTTATAAATGTGTAAAATATGAAGTTTAGACTAAAATATAATCAAAACATAAGAGTATGAATATATATATACACGGCTACATATATATATATATAATGAAAATATACTTATAACATATATATATATATATATATCTATGTACTCTTTCACAAAATATCACTAACGTAAGTATGTGGATATATATATATATATGTATAAATGTATATATGTAACATATCCATAAATGTATATATCTAACATATCCATAAATGAAATATAAATGTATGGATATATACATACATACGTACAACTTTCATATATATATATATATATATAAATAGGTGAAAACATATAACGAGACTATAAATATGTTTACATATACGTACACTATATATATAGATGTATATGTAAATACATAAAATATATATATTCAAAAATATAATTATGTATCTATATATGCATATATATATATACATATTATATCTATATATTTAAGTATGTAGTCTCCAAAAATAGATAAATATAACTATGTATATATACATATGTATATACACATATATATAAATATATAATATATATCATATAATATATATATATATCTATAATATATCTATACAACTATAGAAAAATTCATTTGACCACTAAATATATTCTATAGGGAAAACACATTAGATATATTTTGACAAATTAAAGAAATATAGTCTTATAAAAGTAATTCCAA
This sequence comes from Petrea volubilis, assembly GCA_026212405.1. NCBI lineage: Eukaryota > Viridiplantae > Streptophyta > Magnoliopsida > Lamiales > Verbenaceae > Petrea > Petrea volubilis. The sequence goes on from CM047878.1 coordinate 11,355,812, forward strand.
ATAAAATGACATAGTTCCAAATATACTATTTTAACATAAAATGTAAAGTGTAGTATATTTTATGAACTTCTAGGCACATAACACTTCGTAAAGCAGATAATACTTCATAAAATTCACATAATCTTTACAAGATCACGAGCTAACACATAAACAAGGCTCAAGATATACCAAGTAGTGAAACTACTTTCATGAGATCATGGTAACCATAAAATGAGTAGTAAACTTTACTAGCATAACCTCTTGAAATCAAAGAACCAACGCCTAATTTATCATCCAAAAGACAACTTGAACATTAATCACATACATATCCAAGTAAATTCATGCTAAGATCAAAATAGCTCCTATATAAAACATGGGAGCATGTTTGGCAAAAGTTCTCACTCAAGGCCATTCAAGCTTGATTCATTTACATAGCTTAGGTACAAGAGTATGGAAGCTTGCTATTAGTAGGATTTTCCTACTTCAAGAAACAAGAAACACCCTCTACTTATGTAATTAAGTAAGGTTTCTACCTCCTTTCTCTTTTGGAAGTGTAGGGTAGTGAAGTGAAGGGAAAAAGGGGTGGGAAATTAGTGGTTTTTGGAAGAAATTAGGGAGGGTGTGTGTGAGCGTGTGTTATGGATGGTTTTAGGGGAAGAAAAATGGTGGAATTTTAGTTTTGTTTATAGAAATAAGAGGAAGAAGTGGATTATTTTATTATCAGGTCAATTCATTCATAATTGCTATTTTTACACCTTCATTCATAATTGCTATTTTTACACCTAAGTTAGTGTTTTAAATGTATTCCTCCACCTTACCCCTTGTGTGGAAGACTAATTTAGGCTTTGGTGTAATGCTACTACATGAATCATAAGCTAAGTAAGTGTGAATCATGCAAAAATAATTATTAATGGAGTATTAGGGAAGATTTTCTTGCAAAAATATCATAAAATAGGATAAAATCTAGAATTTGTATTTTTTGTTTAATTAAAAGTCCGAAAATTATGTGTCTAAATCATTCAAATTCGAAAATCATGCCTATAATTTCAGGAAATATATTATGGTATTTATAAATTCGAAATTTATGCTTTGATTTGGAATTTTATAATTTTATTGGGAATTTATGATTTATTTTGAGCAAATTTCGAAAATTAAGGAAATTAAATTCTAATTTTGAAAAATATATTTTTCCAAGAAATAATAGTCTAGGATATGAAATTATTAATTATTAAAGAATAAAATACATTTTTGAAAAATATACTTTTGTGAGAAAGTAAGTTGCTAAATTCTTATAAACAAGAAAATAATTAGGAAACTTAATGATTTTTGGAAAATTATTTTCCTATATTATATATATATATATATATATATATAATATATAATTGTTGGAGAGATAGCAAAATATAAAACTATATTTTGATGGCGAAGATTAATACACATTTCTTAATTACAATACTAAGAGTTAAAAGTTACAACTTTTCTTTTTTACCACATATTCATGAAAATGACATAAATGGGTAATTAAAATAATGGAAGACATATTAGCTAATTATATGTATTATATATATATATGTATTTTCGGATTTTATGTATATATATATTTTTTCATAAAAATTATTTTAGAAATGTTAGAAAGGTGAAGTAAATAATTAATTCTAGTAAATGTATATTTTCTAATTTAAAATGACGATTATTATTATTTCCTGGAAATAAGGAGAAAAATAAAATTAAATTTCATGATATGGAAACAATAATACCAATAATAAACCAATACCAATATGGTAGGTATGTGGGAAGTTTTTGAAAAATTTAAGGAGAAATTCATATGTTTAAATTTCACTAATAACAAGTCATATTTTTATAAAATGTATGTAATGCAATGCACATTTATTCTCAGATGTCAGAAATCCTCATAAAATAGTAATAATATTTCATAATTCCAAATACAAAAGAATGTAGTTTACCGAGTCGTCACAAAATATGTGCAAAAAAATATGTGATAAAAATGTTTAATTTTTAAAAAAATTAAAATATGTTTATAAAAATTTGTAAATAATTAGTGCTTTAGTAGTACCATTATTTTTTTCATGTTTATAAAGTTTTAATAATATCAATTTTCTCAAAAGAATATTTTTTTTAAATTATTTTTAAAACATAAACCGGGTCTACCGGGTCCAACCCGGACCCGGCGTTTCCGGGCCCAAGTCCAAAATCTCCCCAACAGGGCGAGTCTCGGGTTTGGCCAAACCCGCCCCATTGCCATCCCTACCCCTATCCAACTATTCAAATGTAAAAGAGTTTTTAACACAAGAACATGTCAAGCTTGTCCACAATTTGAAAAAAAGTACTACTGGCTTGCAACTAACAACCAAAAGGAACCATTGTCGCCATCAGAAAATATAAATGAAAACTTTGATGGAAAATTTCTCACTGAATTGAAGTGAGGTTTGGGACACTATTTATAATGAACATACTAGTACAATAAAGAAATAAACTAAAATTAAGGAGTATAAATCTACATAGTAATTGTTCATAGAAAATCTTATCAGATCCTTGATCTTTGTTCTCAATTATTGATATTTTGTTGTTCTTGTCTATAGAATATGCTCATTAACATAAGCCTTTGAAAGTGCTAGTGTGTCAACCTTATCAACGCCCTGTAAATGAAACGAAAAGATATTTACGTTGAGTTTGGACAGCAAGTAAGCAAAGTGAGAGGAAATGAAGGCAATCCCTCGGTATGTACGATCCATACAAGGAATATAATAAACAAGTTGAATGTGCCGAATCTTTTCCCAAACAAAGTAAAGATCAATCTCCATGTGTTTTCATACGATCATGCATAATTGGATTAGCAGCAAGAAAAATAGCACTCTGATTAAGACACCAGATAATGGGAGGACTAAAAGAAATATTAAGCTCCTTGAGCAATTGTTGTAGCCAAATCAATTCAATAGTCAAGGATGCTATGGCCTAAAACTTTGATTATGAAGATGAACGAGAAACAAGTGTATGCTTTTTGGAGCTGCAAGAAATTAAGCTATTGTTAAAGAAAACACAATAACCAGATTTTGAATGACGGTTACCCACGTTAGTTGCCCAATCGAGGTCAAAAAAAACTAACCAAGAGAGACTGTTTTATGTGGCTTAATACACAAACTAGTATGTATAAAACCCTTGAGATAGTGTACAATACGCTTTACTTCTTGCCAGTGAGAGGTAGTAGGATTATGTAGAAACTGACATACCTTATTAACTGAAAAAGCAATTTATGGTCTTGTAATAGAAAATACTAAATAGCACCCGTGGAACTTCTATATAAGGAAGGATTATCAAAAGGTTCTCCAATAGAAATGGATAGAGGATTTTCTTTAGCTGCAAGAGTAGAGGCTGGTTTAGAAACCAACATGTTTGTACGAGCAAATAGATCATGAACATATTTTGATTGAGTTAAATAGAGACCAGAGTTATCCCTATAGATCTCAGTGCCCAAGAAATAATTCAAATCAAAGCAAACACAAATTGAAGATGGTATATAAGATCTGCTATCATCCTTGAAGAAGAACCAATAATGAGAAAATCATCAACATACATAAGTACCTAAAGAACATGCCGACCAACCTTTTGAATAAATAAAGAGAGGTTAGCTCGAGAGTTGATGAATCCTCTATTAAGAAGTGTTTGGCTTAAATGGCGAAACCACGCTTGGGGGAGGGGGGACTTGTTTAAGACAATAAAGAGCCTTTTGATGTTTACAAACATGATGAGGAAATTGAGGGTTCTCGAAACTAGAAGGTTGTGCCATATATACAGTTTTTGAGAGATGACCATTCAAGAAAGCATTTTGCACATCAAGTTGCTTAATTAGCTAGTTATTGTAGTCAAGAACAATTCTATTAGTAGTAGGCTTGATCACTGGACTAAAGGTTTCAAAAAAATCTAAGCCAGGTTATTGAGTAAAACCTTTAGCTACTAATCTAGCTTTATACGGAGAGACAGAGCCATCCAAGTTTTGTTGAACTTTGAAAACCTATTTACAGCCAACAACATGCTGATCCAGCTGTGGAGGACCTAATACCCATGTCCTGTTTTTCAACAAGGCTAAGTACTCATCTTGCGTTGCTAGTTACCTGGAATCCTTCATTGCCACAATATGATAGGTTGGTTCTAAAGGAGTGTAAGAAAGTGGAGGAGGATGTTTGGTAGATACGAAAAGTTTAGGTTTATAAATCCTAGACTTTGATCTTGTTATCATGTGTTGAGTGGACTTTATATGAGGTAAAGGATCATTTGAAGAGGGTGATGGAACAGTAGATAAGGAAGTTGATGTGGAAGTTGAAACGCTTGCTGGAGCTTGGAGAGCATTTTCATTTGGTAAATTAGTGGCTTCGACACTAGGGGACTTAGGAATGGATAAGGAATTCTGACCACATGTTGTAGGAGAAAGTGCATTTAAAAGAATGACTGGCAACTGGGAGGCATTGAGGCACTGTTGGATTCATCGAAGACAACATGATAAGATACCACAATTTTATGTGAAGGAAGTAAGCATATATATCCTTGGTGATAGGGGCAATATCTGAGAAAGATACATTTTAATGAACAACATTGTAAATTGTGGTGATTGTAGGGCTGAAGACAAGGATAACATGCACAACCAAAGATTTTGAGACTGTGGTAGACGGGTTTTTATTTGTAGAGAGCCTCATATGGTGATTTCATCAATAAAATGGGTATAATACCGATAACCTTTAACAAAAGTACGAGGAGAAAGATCCTATATGTCGGTATGAATAAGCTTAAGAGGACGATAGTTTGATGTAGTAGATGGTAAAAAGGCAATTTATGACTTTTTCCCATTTGAGAAGAAGTGCAAAACTTTTTATTATGAGAATTAGGTATATTACAAGACGCGAGAACTTTATTCCTAATTTTCGATGAACAATGATTTAGACGACAGTGCCAAACTTCTTTATCAAAGAACTGGGCGGATGCTCAAAAACATATGTGATGCAATACCATGACACTGACTTGTGGGAAGTGATGCACTTTTGGGTAAAGGTGAGGCAAGAAAATATAGTAAATTCTTAAGCCATCCTTTTGAGAAGAGTTTTATGTGTGGCTAGATTCTTCACCAAACAATAATCATGATTAAATTCAATAAGGACATTATTATTCGATGTAAATTTAGCAACACCGGTAAGAATTTTCTTGATGGCAGGAACATTAAAAAGTTTATTGAAATTAAAATTTTAAAAGAAGAGGTAAGATAAGATGAACCAGTGTGATGTACAGGCAAACAAGCTCCATTACCAGCATGGAGTTTTTTTGGATCCCTTGATATCGTTATGCAAATATAGATTTTGTATGTTTAAAATTAGGTGATGAGTAGCTCCTGCGTCAAAATACGAAGCATGGTCATTTACTATGTTAGGAATCACAACTATGATTGTTGGTTGAGATGAGTTTTGAGTAGAACTTGATCTCTGGAAAGTATGATCAAAATGACAATGACACTCTATAGAAACATGAACTAGTCTGATTGTAAATCTGGCATTGGGGTTTGTTGTTAGATAGTCCTATGCCTCTACCTCGCCCATGCCCTCGATACTTGAAAGACCGAGTGTGGTTGAAGGTGCTGGAGTTTCGTTGAGCATTAGATGGAGAATTATACTTTGTCTCTTGCAGATGGGACACATTTGCAACAGGTTGCAATGTTTCAAATTCACCTTGCAATTGTTCTAAATGAGAATCATGGCTCAGTAGAAGTCCATAAACATCTTCAAAAGAAGGAGAGTCTTGACGAGCGTTGATCGCCACAACAACATAATTATATTCCGATCCCAAATTGGCCAAAATGTAAAGAAGTAGGTATTCTTCAGAAACTAGATGAGCAATTGTAGCCAAATTATCTACAGTGGTTTTCATTTTTAGGAGGTACTCACTCATTCACAGTGAGCCTTTCCTGGTAGTTTGCAATTGTAAATATAGCTGCATAATACGGGGCCTTAGATTGTATGGCAAACATGAGCTCAAGATAGTCCACACATCATGAGATGTTGAGTGCCCAAGAACTTGTGCCAAAATACTCTAAGTTAATGTGGACAAAATCCAACTTAGGAACAATTGGTCTTGTTTTTGCCAAATATAGTACTCAAGATTAATTGAAGGCACCAAAGTGGCATCGGGCATATTGGTGGGACTTGTATATTTTTTTGGACAAATAAGGGTTCCAAAAATGAAACCTTCAAGTCCATGTCCTCGAATTAGTGGTAGAACTCGAGATTTCCACAAAAAAAAAAATAGTACGATCCAATTTGAGTGAAAGAGGATGATTGAAAGAGTTAGAGAAAGAAGTAGCTTGATAAGATGCTTGGTTTGATAACAAAGATGAAAAACAATAAGGTGAATCATACCTTTGGGACGTGAGTGGAAAAAAAAAGGCTCTAAATACCAAGAAAATATAAATTAAAAGGGAGTTTGATGGAAAATTTCTCATTAAATTGAAGTGAGGCTTCGAACACTATTTATAATGAATATACAAGTACAATAAAGAAATAAACTGAAAATAAGGAGTATAAATCTACAAAATAACTATTGATGGAAAATCTAATCGATCCTTAATCTTTATTCTGAATTGATGATTTTTTTTTTTTTGCTGCTCTTGCCTCTAGAATATGCTTCTTAGCATAAGTCTTAGAAAGTGCTAGTGTGTCATCCTTATCATCGACAAAAGCCGTCAACAATTTTTAGTCAAATCCAATCAATTGAATAAAAGCTACCTATACAAGTCCAAATAAACAAGGAAAAAATAAAAATAAAAATAAAAATAAAAATAAAAGAATAAAGAAAGAGGAAGGGGAAAAATATGTATACTAGGTTAACACAATCCCATAAAAGTAATGCAGAAATAATCATCAAAATAACAATATATAACCAAATGAAAAGAGGAAAATTGAAAAATAGCAAATAATTTAGATGTGGAAGGCCCTTATCAAGCTTGACACGTTAGTTGTCATAATGTAGCTGAGGGACACGTCAGCCCAAGAGTTACCAAATATATTCTAAGGCATGCACATGTTGGAGGGGAAGCCCTTCAAGAAATGTGAGCCCCTCAAAAAGGCCCGGTCCCTCACAAGGCTCTCGAAAAGATAGGGTGGTACCTCTTGTCACTCTCTAGTCATTGCCTAAGCTAAGTCTGAGGTGAACCACCTCGATGTTGGATGGTCCAAGGTATAACCCTCAAAGAGTCACCCACTAGACTGCTCGAAGCCATCCAATCGAGAGGTCAGTTATAAGAGGTGAATATATTCGAGACCCCGACAAATCGATGGTCTCCGTGGGGTGAGGCCTAGTCTGAGAGCACAAAGCGGAAGACCCGTTAAGTGCAAAACCCAGAGAAGTTCACCTACTCTTGAGGGGGCCATTGTTGACCTCTGATATGCAAGTACATTTGCAACCACCAACTATTATCTGATGCACACCAAAGGTTTAGTCAGTCCCAAGTGTCATTAATGCCCTCTCTTGAAGGATATCTCTAGCATTTAATAATGAGATATGCATTAAATACAAAGTTAAGCTCCACTAAATGCAAGATATGACCAACTCATCCAAAGGATGGTCCCATAAGACAAAAAAACACGTCCTAACATGTTCTTATGTACTTTGACTATCAATCAAAGAGCCAAACCCCTTCAACCATGTTGAGTCAAGGCTATTACATATAAATAGGCTCTACCCCTCAGTTAGCAGGTAACTCATTCCACAACTTACATTCTGGTTGTTGTTCATCATCTTCTTCCCCGCTAAAAAAAGCTAAATCACTAACCTAAGTGACAAAGAGCCTATGTTGGGGCAAAACCGGCTTGTCTCTCATGTATTCATCCCCTTTACACATATGGACCGCCAACAATGATTTCGGAGCAGGAAGCTCCATCTCACTATCAACCAAAAAGAGACAAAATCAAGTTTCAACAACAATAACAACAAACAACGCTATCACAACAAATAAAATGGTAAAAATGGGAGAAGATATATGGAGAAAAATTGCTTAAAATAAAGAATTGTCTAAAACCATGTGCCTAAAATTGGAAGAACCACCTATTTGTAAAACAAAAGAAATCACCTTTTGAGTACACAAACATTAATTAATAAAAAACAATGAGCAACAATACTAGATAGTAAGAACAAGTTATACGATAAGCGCGAGGCAAATGACAAACAATAAGCAAAACCAAGTTTAAAGGCAACTTTAGACAAGTTTATATACACACTCATCATAGTATTGTAAGCTATTCTCCTGACAATATAATAATACGCTACTCAACAAGCTAAAGAGTAGAGAGACAATACCAACCTCGAGTTAAAAAGAAAGCACAGTTAAATTTGAGTACACACCAAAAATCATTATAAGAAATATAGTGTAAACAATGACAGACAATACACCGTCGTAGTAGTAGCATAACAAATAAGCTTCAAACACAATGAAACAAACAACAAGCCTGAGCTACCCCATCATAGTGACAACATAACTAATAAGCTTGAATTATTATGAATTGAACAAGAAGTTCAACCTAACTAAAAAGCAAGTAAAGTTAGGACTTTAGGCCTCATATATATATATATATATATATATATATTTGTCAAGGCCCAACAACGCAATTAGTATGCCATGATCTTGGGGCTTGAATTTTTTTTTTCTTTACTTTTTAATGATTCATGATCGATTTTACTATTCAGGATTTAGTAAGTCCCGTAATCTTGAATCTTGATCCACGTGTTTGTATAATAGTAATAGTTAATAGTTAATAGTTATAACAAATGCAAAACGTTGTTTCACTTCCCAATGTAGCTACGTTGAAATCTTAATATTCCTACTTTTAAACTGATCAAATAAATATTTAATATTTAAATTTCTTAATTTTTGCTTAATAAATACTCCATGTTGCACTAATTTTAACCCAACCATTTCAATTTAGATTTTAAGTGCATTTTCTACTTCTCTATGACTTTTGTTCTTTAGTTTTCTCTGCTTAACTATTAAGAAAATTTGTTTTTTTTTTAACAATATATTTTGTGTTTAAATATATGATAAGTAAGATTCCATTTTGAGTTTTCGTTTTAGGCCACTAGAGCCATTGAGAGGGCCCCGCCGTCAACTCAGCACACACATTTATACACAAGTTAAGGCACAACCAAGGGTAGAGCCTAAAGGCACACATACGAGTGGTAGAAGTAATCTCTCCTGTGATACATGCCGCATTTCTAGGGGCGGCACTTGAATACAGTGTTGTTTTACTAATTTTCAATAACTCATTCATTTCAATTTGTATTTTGGTGTATTTTCTACTTCTCTATAAATCTTGTTCTTTAGCTCTCTTAGATTAGTTGTTAAAACGTTCATTTTTTAACAATACACTCTATATGCTTAAGTTTGTAATACATGAAAGATACCATTTTGAATTTTCACTTTAGGCAACAAGCGTTGTTAAAACAGCCTGTCGTCAACTGAGCACATGCATTTGTATACAAACGAAAGACGCTATCAACGGCAAAGCTTAACTGCGTACACGCTAGAACCAATCTCTTCCACGATGTGATGCCACTTTGTCAAGGGTGGCACTGCAATACGTCGTCGTTCCACGCGCAAAGCCCTGCCGTGTCAATAAAAATACCATACATAACATCAGCAATTTTTGATCATATCAACCAGAGCAAAATCTAGTGGGCCTTGGGCCTAAGGGGGTTAGGACACTTGGTTGTTTCAAACTTATCTACGCTTATGGAATAGTGTGTGTATATATATATATATTACTAACTTATTGTGTTAATTACAAAATTCTCCAATAATTTGGTTAATTTTTATGTTGAATGACCATCTTGTCTACAAATTTAAGTTATTAGAGAAAATAGTTATTTGGGGGACTTCTTTTTGTATCAAGTCTTGTACGCTATTTTTTCTTTTTTTCATAAATAGGTGGTGGTAATACCATGTTATTACCAGTTTCATCTAGCCGTTTAAATAGATAGAGGGAAGAGTTATAACATTTTTTGTGGCACAAAAAATTATAAATACTTTTATATTCTAGTTAGACTAGTTTTGTATTGTAAATTCCATCTGCATTGTTAGAGAACTATTTATAATACGGAACAAAATATTAAGAGAGTATTTGGCTAAGCTTATTTTATAGAACTTATAAGCTCGTAGAGTTTATTATATATTTTTGGAACTTATAAGCCCATACATCTTATTTTAAAAATGAGTTTCTAATGTGTTTGGATAAAATAAAACTTTGTAGCTTATAATGTCATGACCCGGAAAATACCCTTCTTTTTTATTAACAATAAAATAGCCTTTCCAAAAATAAGAGGATATAATTTTCATAAAACGTACCTTTTAGTACAATAATGAAAATAACAAAAGTTAATATAACGCAATAAGTCATAACTTTAACATACTAAAAGTGTAAAATACCCTTTTACACTGGAACAACATTTTGAGTAAATAATAGTTTTACAAAAAGTTTAGCACAACTTCGAAAAAATCATAAATAACTAACTCTATCAAATCAAAAACTCTGTAATGTCCGGTGGTGCCTTTCTCTTGGTGGACTATAACATTTTTTTGCTTAAAGAAATATTTGTAACGACCCCGTAATTCCTTTATATTTTATGGAAAATAAATAATAATTTTCACATAAAATTTGTACAATATATAAGAGTTACAATTTTCAAAAAGAATACGAAAGTAACTTTATTGTGTAAAAGACTTTCAAATGCTTCCGCTGCGTTACTCTAATCTGCTATCTCATTTCTTTCTAAAAATAGTCACATAAAGAAGAATTAATGTGACGGTTGAGTAGAAATTTCACTGAATCACATAATGTGAGCGTGTGTAATATGTGTACATAGTCACATAATATTTAGCATAATATCATGATAGCAAAATGTAAAACTAGAATTGGAACTAACTTATGTAATTAAGGAAACCCCTACCTTTTCAAGAGTGTTTTATAGAATTAAGGGGTTGTATAGAGAGCTAATATGTTTATATGTATGTAAAAAGAATGGTTTATATATATATATATATATATATGTGTGTGTGGGTAGAAGATTTACTATAAATATGAAGTGTTTTGTGTGTTTGCGGTAAGGTGAGTGTGAGTGGAGTATTTTAGGCGAGATTTGTGTATTGTGTGTGTGTGATCAAGAAACGAACCCCTCCCGTCCTATTTATAGTGTTGTGATCAAGATACAAAAATTATTATACAATAAGGTCTTTTTCGATAATTAATGCATGATCTAACTAGGATATTTTCATTAAATGCAATCATCTTATTCACTAACTTAATGGTGTTGAAGTAGTCGCCTAAAATGATGATTCAAACCCTAAATTCATAAGAATGCTCCAAGTATAAGATTTGCTAGATTCACCAAATAAATGTATGAAGATATTTTAATACAATATTAACACAAAATCAAACAAAATCTGATTTTTATTGTCCTAATCTTATAAAATCTAAAATCGTATGTTTATTTAATTAAAAATTTGAATTTGTATTTATTTATTTTTGTAAAAATCGAAAATTAAGGTTTTAAGGCATAAAATTAGGGTTTTAGGGCAAAAAAATCTGAAAATTCATAATTAATTTAGAAAAATTTTAAAATTATGAAATTTAATCTTTATAAATCTAAAATCATATGTATATTTCCCAGAAATATAAATTTAACATATAATTTTTTAAAAATTACAATTTAAGACATAGAATTTCTAAAATTGTGTTAGAATATCAAATTTCTCTAAAATGTGAAAAATTATGTAATTTATTGAAAATTGCATCTTCTCCATGCATAAAAATCTAGAATACTTATTTATATTATTTTTGAAAACTCATAAGTATTTAATAGACGAATTTTCCAAGAATGGTAATCAAAATTCGAAAATTAGTACTTTACCGTTCAAATTGTAAATTACTCTCAAAATCAGACTAAAACTTAAAAACAATAAGTAATAAGGACATTTTCAAGAAGCATAAGGTTTTATATCAATTATTTAAATAATAAGGATTACCAGGTCATCACATATAAGATGTTTTTTTGGAACTTATAAGTTGTAATTTTATTTGGTAAAAATTAGAGCTTCTACGTTTGTTGAGTGTGACGATGATAAAAAAAATAAAGTAAAATTAATTTTATGTAAATAAATATTTCTTTCAAATAGTAGAGATGTAATATTAAAAAAAATAAATATATATGTGTTATTTTATTTATTAGTATTAGATAATTTATAAGTTGTTCGAAAAAAAAAAATTGGGAGAGCTTACCTTTTTTTGGAATCATAAACTATTGACAACTTATTTTTGGAGTTTATAAATTTATTTATTAAAAAAATTACCAAATACTTTTAAAGAGCTTATAAACTTTCGAATAATTTATAAAATATTTTTAGAAACTTATAAGCTCAGTCAAACAATATCTAAAAGTGAATTTCTAAATTTTCACATCACAATTTTCCAAATATTTGGCGTGACCTCAGGAGGGGTTTCCGTATAAATTTTTTTCAACAGTAGTAGTTAAAAACGCTAATCTAATTAGCCCGCCGTGTTATTTCAACAATACATACACATTACATACATATATACCAATACCAATACCAATACCAATACCCACATATATAAACCCATCGACGGAGAAGAAATTCATTTTTCTCCATTAACGATCTAGCTCACAATTTCTACAGCAAATCAATCCCATTTCGTCAGCTTTGTTATTGCTTGTCATCGCCATGCGGATCCGCGGGAGAAGGCCCCCAGCAGATTCATCCGTTTCTCCATCACCATCGCCATCCCCTTCGCCATCATCATCATTATCATCATATTCTTCATCAGTGACGGGATCTCATTCTTTAGCTTCATCTCAAGATTCATCCAATTCTTGTTCGATTTCTTTATTCGGGACGGCATCCCATCGTTGCTACGGCCTGGATCTGCTGGTGAAAGCGATCCACCAAGTGAACGCAGGTTCAGTTGTCGGCGTGCCTTACATTCAGCGTCGGGTGACGATCAGAAGAAGAAGAAGACGTCGGGGTCTAGAGTTTGATGCCCTAGTGTTCGATGAATTGTCCAAGAGAAAGAGGGAAAGGATTTCGAATAACAGTAAGAAGAAGCAGCAGCAGCAGGAGAAGAATTTAATGGGATTACCGACGAGGATTGAAGTTTTGCAGCCATGGGAGAGAAGATCTGAGCTTTCTGGTGCAATGGGCTTGTGAGTTTTATATGAAACTTTCGCTATTCTTAAATTATTTTTTTCTGGTAAAAAAAAAATGAGGAGAGATTTTTGGGTCTTAGATGATTTTCTTGTTTTAGTTGTTGGTAACGAGTATTGTTTATCATTGTTCTGTGATTTTGTATGGGCCATCTCTCTGTGATGGATTGTATTCTTGATCTGCTTCAGCTTGTTGCAATCAATGAGAAAATTAGAATATTTTAATGCCATACATTGATTTTTTTTCTTGGATCTTTTGTTTTCACGTCCTCCCATTGAGCTTTGGATCTTAATTGAGCTTCAAAATATGCGTTGAAGATTATGAGTTTTAACTGCAAGCTTCAGTCTTTCGAGGATTTGCACCCACGAAATCAGTTTTGTCCATTTCAAAGAGCACTTCACCTGAATCTGATTTGTGTAGCAAATTTCTTTGCTGGGATGTAAAAGTAGTATTAGATTCTATCAAAAGTCTCTTGAATGAACTACATCATTTATTTTTCTTTTTTCTGTCACAAACATCATATGCAATAAATTTTATTTTTTTTCAAAAAAAAAAAGAAAAAAGAAACAGACCCTTGATAGATCCCTCTACTCATGCCTGCGGAAGTCATATTTGCTGCCCAACTAAGCTCCTCTGTTTCTATTGGCTTGATTTGGTTTGCTTCTGTAGTTCTCTTTTAGCTTATATATATGGAGGATCAGCTCTTTCCAAATATGGGCTTTGTTTTTTTTTTGGTTATTTTATTGTAATAAATTGCTCTTTCAAGATTAGCTGCATTTCTTTCTTTCTTTCTTTCTTTTTTTGAGAAAAAAATTTACATGTGCAGAAGAGAATTTTATTTTGCTTTCGTATTTTGACAAAAATGAAAGAAGTTGCATTGCAATTGAAAGCCCAGGTTTAAAAATTGAGAGTAGTCAAGAAAAACCTTGTACTTCTTACTTTAATTTTGGTTTGAGGTTTTTGTCTGAACAATAAGGATTACAAGAGTTGAGATTCAGATGACAAATGAAAAGCAATATGCAAGCTTTGAGATTAACAAATGAATGGGATGTATGCAATACGCAATATGCAACCAGTTTTCAGCTCATTCTTGTAATTGTTTTGCTTGAATAATAAGCACATTATATTTCTTGATCTTGCTGTGTTCTGATGAGATACGAGCGATTCCTTTTGCTCTTCCAGGTGTTGATTATAATGTTGATACTAATGGTGTGTTTGGACCTTGGATCTTGATAAGGAAAAGTCGAAGGAAAATGAAAAGGATCAAAAGATAAAGCACAAAGTACAAGCATTTGAAGTGAAATGAGGAAAAATATTTCCTTTTCGATTTCCTTGTTGAAATCCAAGGACCTAAGATTGTGTTAACTCGGCTTGTTTATTTTTCTTCTTTCTTCTGATCTATATTGACTGGTTGAATATGCATGTCACAGCATTAGCAGCAAGAGAGATTTCCAGTTTAGATGAAGGTAAGGCATTAAACTCTACAAGTATGAGGTGTTTATGAGTTCAGTTCTACCAGAAATGTGAGAATTTTGGGACTGTATGTTGATATGGGAGTTAGGGATGGAGCCAGAATTTATTTATTTATTTTTTTTGTGGGGTGGGGTGGGGTGGTGGGGGCCGCAATCTAAAAGTTTCAAAAAATGCACATAAAATTTAACTCAAGTTTGACTGCCCCCACTCTTGGCTCTATCCCTGCTATTATTATACATTGAATTGAGGACTGATTATGGAAAAATCCTTGAGGTTAGTCCAGTTTCCAAAAGACTAGTTGTGGTAAGAAAAATTACATGTAGCCCCTTACTTGGTTTTGTATTATAGATACACCCCAAATTGAAGGTGGGATTTGTACTACAAAGGAAAATATTGGGGGGGTATTTATAATTTTTTTATATTACTGGGGTTTTTTTGGGAACGAACCAAACTTTAGAGGGTTTTTGTAACTAACTCTTGAATTAAATGGTATGATTGTATTGAATTGACGATTCTGTAGAGTGAGTTTATAATATGTTGACCTAATCTATCATTTCACTCGATTGAAAAGAAAAACCAGGATTTGTGGTTAATAGCAAGTTAGATGTGTAAAGTTAAGATTTCTGATTACCTTGTGTTTAAATGAAATTATCATATTTTTCTGTAAATTACATAAATATTATTGCCTTCATTATGCTTCTACCTGTTTTTCTACATGTTAAATCATGGTCATTAGAAAGAACTTTTACTCGTGTATAATATTAGAACCAGTGCCCTAATGTTAGATTCCGTATTGCCGATACTCCCACTTTTGGTGGAATTTGTAATAACCAAACAGTAAAGGGTCATTTGTAATTTCACATACTGCAAATTTATATAGCTAAGAGCTTTAGACAATGTGGCAACTTATTTGTGAACTTTGATTTTCAATTTGTGTTTTATTATGTATTTCATCTTATCGAATATGACAAGCCTATGTAATATATAGGAAAAATTTTAGTCTCACAGTTTACATGGTGTTGAGAAATTGAACATAATTTCCACATAAGTTTAAATAGTACCATTTAATGGGTAATTGGCATTTCACATCCTGTAATTAGTTCTATTTTGCACTTTGCACCTTAAAATCCAAAAAATTGTAAATTTGCATCCTTTAATTAATTATGACATGTCTGGCAAAATAAACCCCTTGGGACCTATTCAAACACTGCCGAAAGGCCGAAAACCTTTTTTTTTCTTTTTTTTTGAACCAAGTCTAACAAACATTTTTACAAAATCTGTGTTGAATGACAATTTTTTTATGGGAAAAATACCATTTTAGTCCTTTAATTATGCTCCCAAATTACATTTAGTCTCTTATTTTCCCTCGTCATCAATGTTGGTCCTTCATCTTTACTTTTTTTTTTTTCCTAATCAAATGTGGTCATTCCGTTAGTTTCTCTGTTAAAACTAACGGAAGTTAGCTTTGACATATTCTAAAATTACACTCACCTCCCTTGGTACTTTTTAAAAATTACCTTCACCTCCCTGGCAGTGTAATTTTGGAGCTATGGATTACTGAATTCAAGGTATTAACTATGTTTGTTCTTGTCGGTCAGTTTCCTCCTTTATGTGGCAACATAATGCATTGAAAGTACGTAGTGATCTATGAGTCTCGTTTATTTGTCATTTTGATGAAATGAAAAAGTAATTGGTAGTCCACTTCAATGCAATTTTATTTGTTTTGGGTTTATCTTGTTTTGATTTGGTCCCAGTATAATAGGATAGGATGGATAACTGACCTATATTAGTCTTGTTTCATGTTTGAACAACACTACTAAGGTCTTAAAAAGCTTGTTTTGGTCCGTTTCAAACTCTATAATTCTTTCTAACGAGGTTTAATTCGTGTTTATTTACATAATTTTAGACTTTAACAACTCAATAAAGATGGATTTCGTGTGGAATTTCATCCATTAACTCGTCTTTCAAACCCTTTTAGCCGCGAAAAGGGTTAAAAAGAGTTAGACTAGTTTTCATTCAAGCTTAAACAACATTAAGAAGATCCTAAAATGGTTTAGATGTGGCATTCCATCCATTAACTCCGCTTTCAAATTCGATTAGCCACGAAAAGGGTTAAATGACCTGTATTAGTTTTGTTTCACGTTTGAACAACGCTAATAAGGTCTTAAAAGGCTTGTTTTGGTCCATTTCAAACTCTATAATTCTTTCTAACGAGGTTTAACTCGTGTTTATTTACATTATTTTAGATTTTAACAACCTAATGAAGATGGATTTGACGTGAAATTTCATTCATTAACTCGTCTTTCATACCCTTTTAGTCGCGAAAAGGGTTAAATAGAGCTAGACTAGTCTTCATTCAAGCTTAAACAACGTTAATAAGATCTTAAAATGGTTGTTTTAGTTATATATTGTTTAATTTTTTATACAATTATTGTTTTATGTGACTTTTATTTTACATGTGTAAATTATGTGATATTTTAGATTATGAAATTGGTATAATAACTCTAATTATAATAACAAAAATAGGTTTCTATGATATATGAACATAAAAATCAAAATTACATAAAATATACATACCTAAAAATCATAAATATGTATATATATATATATATTTACTTATAAATTTGAAAATTATGTGAAAAATAGACATAAAATTTGAAAAATTATATAACATATATATATATATATTTCAAAAATTACAATAAAACTAAATAAAATGGGATCGTTTTATTTAATACATGCATTGGGACACTTGTAGTTATAAAATTTAAGATAAGGCTAGATAAAATATGATTTCATAATATTACATAATATGATTAGATAAGATAATGTACATGTGTTTGAATCTTACTTTGGTTAGTATACACTTGTATGGTTGATTTTGAGAAAATTAACACATACACATTGTAGGGAAACACATATGCAAAAAATAAACTACCACTTGTATTAATCAACTTATTCAAGAGTAGACATGTATAAATCAAATTGTATTAAATAAAACTTGGCTTCACCATTTTAACCTAGGCTAACACATAAACCTATTTAGGATACAACTAATAACAATTAGGGTAACATTTGTATGAATTATATCCCCATTTAAGTATGAACTCATTTATTGAACATACTTAGTTGGAAAGATAACATTTAAAGTTAAATCTTAGTTGGAAGAATGCATTAATTGTAAAAGTAACATTATAATATAAAAATCCTATTTCCTGCCTTAAACTCTATGAAAAGGGACCATTGTCTTTATTCTTCACACACACACACACACACACACACTAAATCCCGCCTAAGGCACACACACCCATACTCACCTTGCTCTCAAGATACAAACTGCATATTTATAGTATATCTTCTATCCACATATGTATATATATAAACCCCTCTTTTTACATACATATATACATATTAGCCTTCTATACATCCCCATAATACCTTAAAAACACTTTTTCCAAATATCTTTCTGTATAAATACATATATATATATATATATATATAGATATAGATATACAAGAAAGATAGTTTAAAAAGGTAGGAGTTTCCTTAATTGCATAAGCTAGTTTATAGTTTTAGTTTTACATTTTGCTATCATAATATTATGCTAAATATTATGTGACTATGTGCACGTATTACACACGCTCACCTTATGTGATTAAGTGAAATTTCTACTCAACTGTCGTGTTGACGTGTGTTATGAACATTTTTTTAGGCCAAAGATGTTATAGTCCTCCAAGAGGGAGGCACCATTGGGCATTACGGAGTTTTTGATTAGATAGAATTACATATTTATGATTTTTTCGAAATTGTACTAAACTTTTTGTAAAACTATTATTTACTCAGCAAGTTGTTCTTGTGTAAAAGGGTATTTCACGCTTTTAATATGTTAAAGTTACTACTTATTGCGTTATATTAACTTTTGTTATTTTTGTTATAGTACTAAAAGGTACTAATTTATGATAATTATGTACTCTTGCTTTGTGAAAGGGTATTTTATTGTTATATAAAAAGAAGGGTATTTTTCCAGGTTGTGACATAACATGTTAAAGAAATTTACTACACTTTGCAAGAATTTTAAAGCATTCTAGTATTGTTACCAAGGGGTGACTGATATCGCAAACTATATTTTTAGAGGTGATCGATCGTAATTGTTATATTTTTCTATAGCAAATACATATGCTTCTTTATTTTCAAATTGGACTTGGTTTAAACAATGGATAGTTTCGTTGGTTTTGAGCCGTCAGCTCAGGGCCTTCTCATGCGTAGGCATGGACTTGGACTACTCATGTATTGATCTTATTGCTTGCTACTACCTAATTTTGGATGGTGTTTGATCTTTCTATGAAACTAATAGTTGTAGTTACATGAAGCCACCCCCTGTTGCTTTATAAGATTTTGTTTCATTGGGGATAGACTTTTTGTAGTTTGGCCAGTGGTTACAATCTACGCATGCTCATAAGAGTTTACATGAATATTCTTTTACAATATTTATGTCATTTCCTTTCCAAAAGTATGTTATCTAATATCTCACTGTAATATAAAAAAAAAAAAGAAAAGAAAAACAAAGAAAAGATTGAGATGTACATATTTATCATGATTATGGCCTTAGTCACTCATTGTCATTATTTTTGTGTTAGAAGTTATGGTGAATATTGAATGTCTATTATGATTATTATGAATTTGATAGAGGAATTGTATTTCAGTATTTTTGTTCCTTTTTCCCTCATGCTAAGATCCTACTGACGGTTCGAATGATTGAAATGTTAAATAACGTACCAAGGGAGGTGAAGGTAATTTTGAAAAGTACCAGGGGAGGCGAGTGTAATCTTAGAATATGCCAAAGCTAACTTCCGTTAGTTTTAACAAAAAAACTAACGGAAATACCACATTTGATAAAAAAAAAAAAAGTAAAGATGAAGGACCCAAATTGATGACGAGTGAAAACAAGGGATCAAATGTGATTTGGGGGCATAATTGGAGGACTAAAATGATATTTTTTCCTGATAATATATATAAGGGACGATGTAAAAATTATCATTAACATTTGGTTAAATAACACCAAGAAATCTTGTTTCGCTACATAATAATTTTTATAAGGGCAATAATGACACCAAGAGACTATTCTTGTTGTCATTGAGTCATTGTGTGATAAAATAGAACACTGCAAAAAACCATGTCTTTCATGGTCAAACAACTAAAGTTAGTGAAAAAACCAAAGGTGTTGTTACTTAATTCACACGTCTTTAGAGACTAGTAATATTTGTTTTATTTTTAAAATATCATTTTTTGTAAATATAGTTACGATAAATATTGAACATGTTAAAACAAAAAAGAAAAAAAGAAAAAAAGAAAAAATTAACCTATTGTGTGAATAAAGATTATTTGTTACACATAAATATAATTTTTATGTGAAGTAGAACCTCTATGTCATATTACATGGCACCCCGTGTAATTCTCAGCACTTGGTTAGGAGACGTTTTTTCAACAATTGAAGAACTGGGAGGCGTATGATGAAGAAAAGAAACTCAGAAACTCAACATTTTATTACATCTCACATGGGTGAAACACTAAATCAATTATTCAGGAACATGTGGTACATATATATAGTTGTTATACAAAGAATATCTTTAACAACTAGATATATATTCTTCTCAGGTTTGGGTTTAAATATCGATGTTCCACCAGAATTGAGCTTGAAGATAGTCGATCACATTCTTCTCAACTTGGAAAGCCTTAGTCAAAACATTTGGATTGATCGGTGGATCCGAACCAAACACCGCATTAGCAATAGTTATAACTCCTAGATTCTGACTGCTTAGACCGGCAAGCGCAACAGCATTGGTATTTCCCATGTTAAACTGAAAATGTATCAATCCCTGTGGGAAGACAAACACATGATGATTTGCGACAATTTTTGTTACAGCACATGCTGACTAATTGGGATTGCCTTAAATATCGAAGGACCTTTTATTTTGCATGGATGAGGGTTTTATAGCTTGCGATTTTGCCCTGGTCTTGAAGGTGTTGCATTTGACGCAATATACTGATTGGTTGCATAAACCACATGTGTCTATTTCAATTTAGTTATTCGCTACACTGAGATTGTGACATCATCTTAAAAATATTTTCGGCCCACTTACTCTGGCTGAGTGTACTAGGTGTAGAATGAAATACACTCGATTCACAGACAAAGTATGCTGACAAAGAAACTGTAATACCCTGCAATTTTATAAATTGCAACTATATTACAAGAAGGTATATTTTACGGTGTAAACTAGAAAACAGGGTTTAGTGAACTTATTGAGTCTTTTGGACACAAAGAAAAATTTAAATGATCGAATTTGTATTGGAAATGCTAAGGACCCAATCGTAGAATATGAGAAACCCAATTGAGTATAATTTAAAAGTTTGAGGGTCAAGTTGCAAGGAAGAGATACACTTGAGGCCTTAATTGTATGAAATGGGGGGTCTAAATTGAGGTGCTTGGAAGATTGAGGGGCTTAATCGATCTTACTGAAAAGTGTTGGGGCTGAATTGAAAAAGGACAGAAATTTTGAACATAAAGCGGGTGTTTGAATGTGGTGAGAGCGATACACGTTTCAACCCATACATACAACATATATACATACATGCAAAAAGGGGAGGAAGCAACTTAATCTTTGAAAGCTTGTAACTTTCTCATTTCTCCACCAAATCAAGCATATAAATATAAAAAAATCGATCATCGCAACGAGAGGAGTTGCATGGTGGTTGCATTGTCAGGTTTCACCGATTGGAAAAAGAGTGAAGGAGGCAGTGGACATGGGGCGGTGGTGGGTCATTGGATTCAGACAAATTTTCTGGCAAAGGACGGTTGGGTTTGGTGCATCTCGAAATGTGTAACACGTTTGTGCAACTAATTCTGGGATTCGACGGCCAATGGGGGTCGTCTTTCATCAAGTAAACCAAAATAGCTCAAAGTTTTTCAAAATTGATTGAGAGATTTTGTAGATCTCATTGAGGTGCATCTCCTGTTGTACAGTAGGTCGCTGATCCAACGATGATAGATGGTGGTCCGGTGATAGTGGTGGCGGCTTCCGGGCAAATTGGTCCTCTCAACGTGCCAAGTTCAGATTTTGAGGTATTGGACTCATTTTGACCCTTAGTTTGATAAATTGGGAAGTGATTCGGTAGAAGTTGAATAAATTGATTTGAACTTTGTATTATACACTAGGTACATGAAATTGTGGGCATATTGATGAAGACCGAATGCATGTACTGGTTAATGAGTTTGAGGTGATTTGGCTTGTTGACCGAGGATAATGCGGGTCACTGATTGAGTATATCTTGACTAGAATTTATTGATGATGTGGTAAGTGCATTTGTTGAACTTAAGAGTATATAGTATTGGAGATGGAGCTATGAGAAGCATGAACCAATGATATATCGGGATGGTTTATGCATGAGCTCTAGAAGTGCATCTAATCTTTATTTGAGACTAAAGGATGTATTTGAACTAAGAAGAAAATTACCTAATGATGACTTGGCAAAGTTTGACTTTGAAACTATGTTAAGTAATTGTGTTGATAATGCACATGAGTTCGACTAGTAAAAAGGCGTCAAGAATGGCAACAGCCCCGGTGATTGTGTAAAAGTTTCATTCCTGGCTAGTGGAAGTTAGCGTGAATTGTGGTATATTTCAGTAATAATGGACTTTGCTTGTGGAACGGTATATTTAACGGAATGGAAATACGTTTGAAAAAGTGATTATTCATTAATATGGTCATGAGATAATTGAAGGAACTTGGACTAGCTGGTGATCAGAGCATTTAATCAAGTAGCGAAAAAATCCAAACTCAAATTCATTTATTTTACTCATAACTAGATTCAAATTTAAATCCATTACAAGAATTTTATTGGGTTTAGGACTGGGTCTAAATCCGATTAGTACTCAATTCCTATTATCAATTCCTATACAGTATTCTATCATTATTTAAAATTGAAAAGATTGGAAGCTTGATTCGAAGGGGCTCTTCACTACAAAATCTATGTGGGAGATGATTCGAGAAAAATCTCAAACCTCGGATCTCTTTTCACACATCTGGTCTTCCTATATCACTCCCAACATTTCAATCTTTATATGGCGTCTTATTAAAGGCTGGGTCCCTGTTGATGAGAGAATGAGGCGAAAAGGATTTCACTTAGCTTCTAAGTGTCAGTGTTGCTGTCAAGAGGAGACGATGCCGCATGTGTTCCTCCGGAGCTTGAAAGCTCAGCTGGTTTGGCAATTCTTTTCTAATATCTTTCATATTGCATTGGTTGATTCTGATGAGATTGTTCTGGTGCTTAATTTCTGGAGAAACTCAAGAGAAATTCGTGGGGGTTTGAGTGTGAGACTTATTGTTCCTATTCTCATTCTTTGGTACTTATGGGAGGCTCGGAACAATTCGAAATATAGGGGCAAAAGGGTTATCGCTAGTCAGATTGTGTTCAGGATTTGGCGACATATTAGACTCCTTATGGAATCACGTGTCCTGAAATCGCACCTATGGCAAGGCGATGATCATGCGGCAGAGTTGTTCCAAATACAGCAGCGGCCACAGCGTACTGAGGTCCGCATGGTGAGATGGATCAAACCTGAGATTTCGTGGATTAAAATTAACACAGATGGAGCCTATCGGAAGGGAGCTACTACTGCTGGGGCAGGTGGAATTGCGAGAACACACTTGGGCACTCCACTGTTCGCCTTTTTCTCGTACCTTGGGGATTGTAAAAATATATACGCTGAATTATTTGCAGCATATGAAGGACTGAGACTTGCACAGGCACGCGGGTATCACCGGATTTGGCTAGAGTTAGATGCGCAAGTGGTACTGAGGCTCATCGGTACTGATCAAGGGACATCTTGGGACTTACAACACCTTGTTTGCAAGACTCGCGCGTTAATGCAACATTTGGAGGTGAAAGTTACGCATATATTTCGTGAAGGCAATCAAGTTGCGGATTGCCTGGCTAACATGGCGTGTGATTCTCTTACGTCTAGAGTGATTGAACCGACACAACTCCAAGGAAAGCTTCGTGGATTAGTGAGAATGGATATGATTGGTCTTCCGTATCTTCGTCATAAACATTGGTCTTGATTTTGGCTTTTCTCTTGTGTTTTATGCTTTTGGTTGTACTTGTATTGTTCGCCTTGTAATGCTCTCTTTTGATTATCAATAAACAGGGGGATCCCTCCGTTTTTTTTTAAAAAAAAAAAAAAAAAAAAAAAAAAAAAAAAAAAAAAAAAAAAAATTGAAAAGCATTAATCTACCCTATGACTCTCTCTCTCTCTCTCTCTCTCTCTCTGTCTCTGTGTCTCTGTCTCTCTCTCTCTTAAAAAAATACCTTAACAATATAAGACTTCAACTTAAAATATGTCAAATTGATTTGCTAATTTTTCTAGCATTTCTTTTTAAAAAATATTATCAATTTACATACATATATTGTATATTAGTTACTTGTATTATATTATAGAATACAATATTAAGTCACATTACATTATTGTATATTGTATATTATATTATTATACACAGTATCATATATGTTAATTTTGGAGAACACGAAAACTAATTTATATATACAGGGGTGAGGCACATTACATGCATGTGCATAATTTTTCAAGCACTAAACTAAAGTAATTATTTTATATAATAATTTTACAGTTATGCAGATTATATATAATTTCAATAAATTTTTATTCGATTAATTATGAGAAATATAGTTGAAGGAGTGCGAAAGCATTGAAAAAAGAGTAAAGAAATGATGTGGTTAGATAAAAGTATGAGAGAGAAAAGGCCAAAAACTATTGGAGAGGAAATAGAAAAGAAAGATAAAAGAAACTAATTATTTGCCATTATTGTGTTTAATATGACAAATTTGATCAGTGCGCTAAGAACATACCAAAGTATTGTAGTTTAACGTGCATCCACTTTGCAAGGGTTAATGCCTCTCAGTTTCATTTGTGTGCCTTTTTTTTTTTTTTTTTTAATTTTAGTTTCTTTTTATGTATTTATATAGACATGCATATGTATTCAAAGAATTGTTGGTTTACTTTGTTGTTTTTGCCCAAAAAATAGGAGAGAGCGTGACAATAGGGTTTGTGGATGGAAAGTCATTTTTAAGCCGAGGGAGAAGGGTTAGAAAAAATGCATTGATTGATTTCAAAAAATTGATTTATGTTTATATATATTTTTAACTATTAATTAGCAAAAACAATGTATCTATAGGATTTTGTGAAAATTTAATATCAACAATCAAATAGCAACTCATACGAGTATAAAAGAAAAAAGAAAAATTGGCTCATATGAGTTGCCCAAAAGTTAGTTGCAGATTATTTGACCTATGAGACTAAATTCAATTTTTCTAGCGTCACTCCCAGTTAGTAACAATTCAAGTCATTTAAAATAAAGCAATTACATTTGGGACCCAAAAAAAAAGAAAAAATACATTGGGTCTGGATTTGACCGTAAAACTTGGGTGTGCAATTTTACTGGGATTCATTGGCCTGGGTCTAGATCATGTTTGGGTCCAATGTATTATCTAGGGTATGACTGGCTTGGGCCTGAAAAAACCCACCCAATGACAAGCCTATGGCGAGATGGTTGTCTTGCGCAGTAGAGTACTCAATAAGCTGGATTTGGATTAATTTTGAAAAATTTGATTCTAATCCAAATTCTATAAAATTTATATTTCTTATTACTGAGTCCTAATTCAATAAAACTCTGAAACCCAAAAGAAAATTTTGACTCGAATGATAATTAAAAATTAAAATTCTAAAATCAAGTAACAGATAAAAAAAAAAATACCTTATGTAAAAAATAAAAAATTAATAATGAACAAAAATATTTTAGAATATTTATGAGAACTACACATTATCTGTTAAAAAATTAATTTGTAAAATAAAAAAAATAGTCAGTTATTAATTTTAAAGGCTTATATAATACATTTTCATACGGCTAAATACGTACAATGCCACGTGTTGGTTGACATCACCAGACAGCTAGTCATATATATGAATGCCTCTTCGGTCCGTCAAGGAGGACCACGGATTGTCACTGGCCGCACAATATAGCCGATCACCATCAAGGACATCACCCCAACCAACCTAGTGGACTCCCACAGGGACCCTTTGCTTTACCGTCGTTCCTCCAATCTAACACACCTAACACTGCTAACTGTTCATGTACTAGGGGTGTACGCTAGTACACTAGCAAAAAGCAACTTCAAATAACGACACCCGATTTGGGATGCCACTTTAGCGCCAAATGAAGTGCTCTTCATGACTTTGCCTATAAATAGTAGGACATTCACTATTCATTAGGTACGGCACTTCTAATACACTCTCTTGATGCTTAGCAATATTATCTGGTCTTCTCCTCATATCCTATTTTAACTTAAGTATTATAGGGTTTTTGTTGGAGACATTGTTGACTAGGCTCATGTATGTTTCCATCTTAGCAAGTTGATGAGCCCACCAACATTCTCATTGTTCCAAATCACTCTCTCCTTGAAGACGTGTCCCACACTAAAAATCAACATCATTACATTCTATTAATATGATATACACAGAGGGACAATGTTATGAATTTAAAAAGAAAATATTATTAGAGTTCGGATATGGATTTTTGATGAATTGAATTGCTTGACCCTATATCATATTCTCTTGCTTCGGATTATCGATATTTATAATTGAATTTGATCCATTGAGTACTTTTATGCTCATGTATGCTAAAATTTGAATTAGACTTAGATCAAACTTGAATTAAAATTTTTTCCAATGAAAGCCCCAATCCGAAATGCCATGACAAAAAATGGTATACTCAATAATGATTGTCGTTATGGGGGCATGGACATGTGTCAAGGAAAACGCATAGGAATGAAAACCTAAATTGCAAGTGTATTATACTCAAATTGCTCTACAAATTATCAATTCCTTCGTCTAAATCTTAGCATCTTGGTCTATACGAGGTTTGTCAGATGCTCTTGTTATATAAAAGAATTTACTTATTTGTGGAATTGATATCCCCTGTGAGTGCCCACCGCAGTGATCTAAGAGAGTTGCACAAGCTAGTCTGACTAGGGCGGGGCAACAGAGTTGGGATAGGGAGTGTAATAGAGGGACTCGTGGGGGGGGGGGGACGGGTTGAACTGGTTCCCTTTCTCTACAAGGACAAACACTGAAATGGATTTGTTGGAAGAAGTATTGTCCCGATTGACAGTTTAGTCACATATGATTGAGGATTTAAAAATTCAAACCCATATGCACTTCTCTACACAATGTGACATATATCTTAAAAGTCCATTTCAAGGTGGCATGGAACGAATGTGGAAATTGAAAGGCAAGCACATTTTAATGGGGATGTAGCTAAACTTGTATGTGGTGAGATTTTACTACGGTAAGGACAGGGACATAATTTTAGAGAGGCGGCCTTGGTTATTTGAAAGACAAATGGTGATTTTTGACGACTTACATCAGTTTACAATGATGAACAACCTTGATCTATCATCATCGTTGTTCTGGATCTGAGTGGGAAATATTCTGGGTATATGCGACAAGAACCTTTTTGTTGAGCAACTTAGTAAGGCATATGGTAGTCTACTTGGATTAGAAATCATGGGAAACCCACTTAGGCTAATGATAAGTCTACATTTACATTTGGCTTGGTAATTATTTTCTCAGATTTGTCATGTATTTTTTCCTGTTTGAGCTTAATTGTGCATTAAATTGAAGTAAAGACTTGAAAATGAATTCAAAAGCAGAGTATGTATGCAAAAGTTTTGTGTACATATGTAGTTCCAGCAATCCAAAGATCCCACGAATCTGTAAGATTTTGTACCTAGTATGTATGCAAGAACCGACAATAATTACGGATTTCCTTTTTTGAGAAGGACTCCAGTTGGAAAAGAGTTTTAGGCGGATTTTCTGAGTCCGAAAAGGCTTAGAAAAGGGGTTGAATAGAATTATTACATTTTTCTTTAGACATAAATTTGAGAATTCTCTTTCATCTCCTTAGGTCTAGCCTTTTTTTTTTTTTTTTTTTTTTTTATAATTTTCTTCATTCAAGACAATTATTGAACAAGAAAATTCAAGAATTTGAGGAGCATAGTAAAAATTTATTTCGGTATTAAAATTTCCGTGAATTCAATCCTTGAACATTTATTTTCTTCGAATTTTCGTATTAAATTTTCCTTCATTACTTCTTGAAATCAACCGTTGGGATAAAACTAGGGAGTTTCATTTCGGTAATTAGTAAAATGATTAAACTAGTCTCTGTGGGATATGACAATCCCTGTCACCACTTATTACTTGATCGACACACATATACTGGTGGGAATTTCACCGAACAAATTTTTAGCATTGCTGCCGGGGACTTGACTAAATTATTGTTTTACTAATATCGATACTAAGCTTGCGTAGTCTTACTTCTAACATTTTATTTTTATTTGTCATTTCGTAAGTTTAGAGTGACGTTAGTGAATGCCAAGACGACGGACTCTGGAATTGGTGCTATTCAACCCGAAAATCTAGCGGACCTTCCATTGTTCATGTCGTACTAGTACCAGCACTAGCAAAGTTTTAGAACTAGTGCCAAACTATCCGAACAATCAGATCCCTCAAATTGAAGGGAACCTGAGAGGCAATCGAAATTAGATCCATGATGAGAATGTATCACCGAGGGCTATTCGGGATTATGGTGTACCATTACTGGATGGTTTACATTCGAGTATTAGGTGGTCAGTAGTCTAGGCCAATAATTTTATGTTAAATCTGATTATTCTACAATTGCTACAATCTATGGGCCCGTTCTCAGGATCTCCCACGGAGGACCCCAATTTAAGTGTGTCTGATAATGCCATTCAATTGCAATTTATTCCTGCTCTCTTTGCATGATAAGGCTAAGTGGTGGCTCAATTCTTTGCCTACAAACTCTATCACTACTTGGATGAGCTTGTACAAAAGTTCCTAGCCAGATACTTTCTCCCGAACAAAACAACTGAATTGAGAATGACTATTTTCCAATTTGGAGGGCGAATTCGTATGTGAGGCATGGGAAAGGTTTGAGGATCTGTAGCAAAAGTGCTCACATGATGGTCTTCCACCGTGGATGGAGTTGCAAACACTCTATAGGGGGTTTCATGATCAAACACGAATGACCATCAATATCGCAACAGGGGGAGCCCTTTTGAGTAAGTTAGGTGAAGATGTTTTGAGTTACTAGAAAAAAATGGAGGCAAACAATTATCAATGGTTATCGGGAAGAAGAGTGACAAGAAGTGGTAAGAGTACATGTAGTGGACTTGATGACAACTATGTCAGCACCAATAGAAGCACTCTCCAAGAAAGTTGAGGTAATTGGGTTGCAAGGAATGTTACTATAGCTAACTTGGCCCAAGCAAAATGTAAGAATTGTGGAGGTAGGCATGTTTCTGATCAATGCCCTATATGCCAGCAACAATTAGCTTTGTCGGGGAGATCAATTAGAACCAACACAACTTGTATTCAAACACGTATAATCCGGGTTAGTAGAGTCACCTGAATTTCGCGTGGAGTAACCCATACAACTAATTCATGCATTACTAAGCCAACTCCTCCCCCTAGGTTTGTGTAATATCAAGGGTTCCAAAACCAACCAAGTGTAATGCCCCGGTACTTCTTAGTATTTTCAAATTAATTATATATGTTGTTTAATGTTTTATGCAAAATTTTAATTATATATTGGTTCATGTTTTGTGCAATTATTATTTTATGTGACTTTTATTTTGTATGTGTAAATTATGTGATATTTTAGATTATGAAATAACTGGGTATAATAACTCTACATATAATAACAAAAATAGGTTTCTATGATATATACACATAAAAATCAAAATTACATAAAATATAAATACCTAAATATCATAAATATGTATATATATATATATTTTTTACTTATAAAATTGAAAAATTATGTGGAAAATAGACACTTCTAGTTATAAAATTTAAGATATAATTACATAAGATATGATTTCATAATATTACAAAATATGATTACATAAGATAATGTACATGTGTTTGAATCTTACTTAGGTTAATATATACTTGTATGGTTGATTTTGAGAAACTTAACACTTGTTATCATCATACTAAATTAGGATAGCACATAAACATTGTAGGGAAACACATATACAGAAACATAGACTACCACTTGTATTAATCTACTTATTCAAGATTACACATGTATAAATCAAATTGTATTAAATAACACTTGGCTTCATCATTTTAACCTAGGCTAACACATAAACCTATTTAGGATACAACTCATAACAATTAGGGTAACATTTGTATGAATTATATCTACATTTAAGTATGAACTCATTTATTGAACATACTTAGTTGGAAAGATAACATTTAATGTTAAACCTTAGTTGGAAGAATGCATTAATTGTAAAATTGACATTATAATATAAAAATCCTATTTGTTGCCCTAAACTCTATAAAAAGAGGCTATTGTCTTCGTTTTCCACACACACACACACACTAAATCCTGCCTAAGATACACACACCCATACTCACCTTGCTCTCAACATACAAAACACTCCATATTTATAGTTTATCTTCTACTCACATATGTATATAAACCCTTCTTTTTACATACATACATATGTATCAGCCTTCTATACATCCCCTTAATTCCTTAAAAACACTCTTTCCAAATCTCTCTCTCTCTCTCTCTCTATATATATATATAGATATAGATATAAATATACATATTAGCCAAGAAAGATAGTTTAAAAAGGTAGGAGTTTCCTTAATTGCATAAGCTAGTTTCTAGTTCTAGTTTTACATTTTGCTATCATAATATTATGCTAAATATTATGTGACTATGTGCATATATTACACATGCTCACCTTATGTGATTAAGTGAAATTTCTACTCAACCGTCGTGTTAATATTTCTTATGAACATTTTTTTAGGCAAAAATGTTATAGTCCACCAAGAGGAAGGCAGGACTGGGCATTACAGAGCGTTTGATTAAATAGAATTACTTATACTTTTTCTATGTTGTACTAAATCTTGTTCTTGTTATGTATTTTTTTGAGTAAAAAATAAAAGTGTATTTCGTGCTTTATTATATAAATGTTGGTTGTTTTAAAAGGTACTATTTTATGAAAATTATGTACTCTTATTTTTTAAAAGGGTATTTTATTTTTATATAAAAAGAAGGGTATTTTCTGAGTCGTGACACCAAGTATGCCAGTGCTAAAAAACAAGCCATCCATAGAAAAGATGTTTATGTAGTTCATGGCAAAGACTGATGCAACCATCTAGGCTCAGGCCGCATCCTTGAAAAACTTGGAGACTTAATTGGGGCAATTGGCAAGTGCTATCAACAGTAGACCTCTAGGGCACTTTCCAAGTAATACTAAGCAAAACCCAAGGAAGGAAGGCAAGGAACAATGCGATGTTATTTCTTTACGTAATGGAAGGGACTTGGATGCTAAGATGGAGGCGCGGAAAAAGAACTCCAAGGAAAACAAATCAACCACAAAGTTTGTGGAGAAAAATAATAATGAGTGTGCTAAACCACTGACTCTACCACTACACCTATTCCCGCAAAGGCTTCAGCAACACAAGCAAGATAAGCAACTCTCCAAGTTCCTCAACATTCTCAATCAGTTGCACATTAATATTTCATTGGTGGATGCATTGGAACAAATGGCAAGTTTTTTGAAATTCATGAAGGAAGTTACATGAGTTTGAGACAATGGCTTTGACAAAGAAGTGTAGCGCGAGATTGTAAAACAAGCTTCTGCCTAAATCAAAGATCCTGGAAGCTTCACCACTCTTGTATGATAGGTAACATTATTTTGGTAAGACACTTTGTGATTTAGGAGCTAGCATTGATTTGATGTCTTTCTCTATCTTCAGAAAACTTGGACTTGGGGAAGCTAGATCTACTACTGTCACTTTACATTTTGCTGGTAGGTCCATAACTTATCCTATGGAGAATATTGAGCACATGTTAGTTAAGGTTGATAAGTTTATATTTCCTACTAACTTTATTGTGTTAGATTGTGAGGAAGATAGGGAGGTCCCTATCATTCTCAGTAGGCCATTTTTGTATATCCGAACATTCATATGCACCTTTTTCTGGAGTGATAAGGTGGAGATATGAAAAATACTAGTTAGTACTAGAATGAGAGTGGCTTGATGTAAATCTTGGAGTTGAGGGATGATCTAGCTCACTTTTGGTGTTTATTGAAAAAAAAGGAGAAAAATAAAACACAAACAAAATAGAAAAAACAAAGAAAAATGGCAAAAAAGAAAAAAAATGTTGACAAAAAGGAGAAAACAATATGAAGAGAATAAAAGAAAAGCAAGTTAGCACTCCCAAGTATATTATTAAAAAAAAAGAAAGAAAAAAGAGAGAGTGAAAGTGAACGTTCAGAACAAGCTTGAGGAAATTATATTCATGAATATTATCAAAAACTCTATATTGTCGAATATAAGTATTTTGGGTGCATGAGCTGTTTACTCCTTCATCGTGTTCTAACCTTCACCCAAGCCTTACGTTACAAGCTTAGTAAAGTCCTATCAATCCTCAATTTAGCATTGTCTACACGAGTTGAGATAAGGATTAAAAACCAACTTATGGAGTCCACCATTGCACTTATTGTATGAATATAAATTGATCTGGATTGTTGGTGATTGTTGTTTTTGACCATAGCACACACATAACGCGGGGGGTACTTGATGACAATAGTTGTTTCTAAAGTGTACATAGAATGTGATTGCATATGCATTGAACCAAAAAACATGGTAGTTAATAGATCCTGAGAAATAATATGGAAATTTGCTATGATATGTGGTATTCCAAGATGAACTTCAATTCTGTCTACCTTATTGTGTCTTTGATTTCGAGTTGCTCGAGGGTAAGCAACACTTAAGTTTGGGAGAGTTGATAAGTCTGTATTTAAATTTGATTTTGGTGATTATTTTGCCGGACTTATCATGTATTTTTGCCTAATTGAGCTTAATTGTGCGCTAAAATGAAGTAAATTATTGTATTTTAGGTAAGGAAGGAAAAATATGAGAAAAGGCCTGAAAATAAAGTCAAAAGCTGAGTATGTACACATAGTTCCAGCAATCCAATGATCCCATGAATTTGTAAGATTTTGAAGAACGTATCCATGAAAACGGTTACAAATTTCAATTTTTGAGAAGGACTCTAATTAGAAAAGAGTTTTGGGAGGAATCCTTTGAGTTCTAAAAGGCTTAGAAAAATGGGCCGAATAGAATTATTACGTTTTTCTAGGTTTTAGACATCATTTTGTGGATTCTCTTTTATCTCTTTAGATCTAGTTTTTTTTTCCTTCTTTCAAGAGATTCATCGAACAAGAAGATTCAAGATTTCAAGGAGCGAAGCAATGAATTCGGCGACACGTTTTTCTTCTTTTCTCCCCTCTAAATTTATTGTATTGATGCAATTATATGTGTTTATGTTGTTCTTTTTAATTATGTTGAACTAAGTTCTTATTTAGGATTGCAATGGAACTTGTTATGTGAATTTGTTTTTGATTCTCTCTTTAGATGATTGTTTGCAATATTTAATTCAATTATTTAATTTGATTTGTCATTATTGACTGTTTGGCCAACAATTGCATCTTAGGGGCCCTAATTAGGCCTCGACAAAGGAAAATTGGAAACATAAATTAGATAGTGTCAGTTGGGTTAATTGCATGTGAATTTTTATTGATTCGGTTGTGAGATAGAAATATACTTACAACCCATGCATACCCTATAGAGTGATTGTTAATTCTTTGTCGCGAATTTACCAGCCATATAAATATAGGGTAGTAATTCTTGATAAAAGAATTGGGGCAATTTAATAGAAACCAACAATTAACTATGTTCTCTAGGGTATTGAATTTGCTTATAAATGGAGTAATTTAGGGAGAAGAAGAGATAGGGGATCATAATAGGGGATATTGCAGTTCTAATCATTTAATCATTGAATATTTGTTTTCCTTGGTTTAAGTTGTTTTTAATTTTCATTTTAAAATTTCTTTCATTACTTCTTGAAATCAACCATTAGGAAAGAATTAGGCAGTTTCATCTCATTAATTAGTAAAATAATTAAACTAGTTCCAGTGGGATACGAAAATCCTTGTCATCACTTATTACTTGATCGGTGCCCGTATACTTGTGTGGAACTTTCACCATATTGATAAAAGTGTGGGTCAAAGTCACGAATCTAGTTGCAAGGGGATGGTTTATTATTTTACCAACTTTGGGTTCTCAATGGATTTGGTTTCAATATGAAAGACTTCTAGGTTTCTGTTTTGTGTGCAGACATATAGGGCATTTGCTCAAAGATTGTGTTGAAATGAAACGAGGTGAGTAGGGTAAGGATGTAGAGCTAATACCATTTGGTAGCTAGCTACATGTTGGGTTGGGTAACGGCTTTGTTCCATCAGCTAACACTCACAATAACAAGGTGAGCACAGGTTTTGTCTGCACAAAAACTGGGTAGAACCATATTTGCTTAGAGATGAGAAGAGAACTCTCTCAAACACATGAATAAAAGAAAATGAAGGGTATAATCTGGTGATGGAAGGAACATCGGAGTTCGTGCCAGAGATGGTGAAGGTAGGATATACGGGCAAGGAAGTTCGAAGAATAAGTACAAATACCAAGATAACTACAACATATCTCCTAGTTTGGTCGAAATCGGGTTTGAAGGATGATTTGATGGAACAAAATTAGATAAAGCGATAATTATAAATGAGGATATAGAGGAGTTTGGATCATTGCATGTTGTGAATCATAAGGACTTTGGGCAGAGTTGGAATATAATGAATAAGTTGGGCTAAAAGGGTTATAGGGACTTTGATGGACCAACAAAATTTTCTAATTTGAGCTAGGAAATTGTGCAAGTGGCAACCTAGGATTTTAAGACCACTAATTGTCTAGAGGTACAAAGCATAAAGCAATAGAAGCAGCGAACCTTTAAGTGTATCCTGCAACAAGATCAAAGCACTACATTAAGGGAGCTAAAAAAGGTTGCGAGGGGGATAGTACAGGCTAGAGAAAAAAATGAGGAAAATATGGGTACAACCAAAAAGACGAGCATAATTGACGAGAACAAATCTTTCTTTTTAAATGCAGAGGTTGGGAATGTTATCCAACCCCCATGATCAATAGATGTCGCTAATGGCCTGAAACAGGCGGGGGCTTGGGAACCTTACCGTTCATTATTAGAGATGGCGATTGGGCAATTAAATTGAGGCCCCACCACTAATAGGGTGGGTTCAAGTTGTGTAAATGGGTTTCGAAGAGGGTAGTGGGTCTTTATTTTGAGGACCCAGCCAGGTCTGTGGCGAGTAGCGGGTTTGGTTAAACTTACCTCTAATCTTCCTTAGCACTAATTATATAAGTAGATTTTATTATTAGGGTCTCTGTCTTCTTGATGACTTCGGCTAAAGTTCTATCAATTTTCATAACCTATCCCCTATTTAGCCATTTCTCTAATCATCTAAGCCGTACAGTCTATCATTTTCTCAACTGTGAACAAGGTGTAGGTTCTTCTCTCTTTTTGAGAAGTTTGGAAAATGGAAGAAATTAATAGAGTGGTTTAGAATTAAGGATATCTTGATTAATGCCATGAGAGTTTTGGATTCAGAAGGTAGAACAAATTCAATCTTTCTTGTCCTTTGCCTTTTGAAACTTGTTCCTTAACATCTTCAAATGGCAGCATCACAAAAAGAAAGAGCGACTCTAATTTTTTAGAGAGATCAAAAAAACGGGTTACATGAGTTAGACCCACCGAATTCAGGTTTCAGATGGGGCTAGGCTGGTTCATTTATAAGAGGGGTGAGCTAGGTCCTGAGTCCAAAAGTAAGGATAGGTGGCGCGGGTC
This sequence comes from Petrea volubilis, assembly GCA_026212405.1. Taxonomy (NCBI): domain Eukaryota; kingdom Viridiplantae; phylum Streptophyta; class Magnoliopsida; order Lamiales; family Verbenaceae; genus Petrea; species Petrea volubilis. The sequence continues at coordinate 11,391,449 of CM047878.1, forward strand.
CTGGGTCTTGCCAAACCCACCCTATTGCCATCCCTATTCATCATCCTCAAGAATTTATCTGTCGTAAAGGTCTTAATATGGTCTTCATTTCTGAAACTCATTATAGGGATAGAACTTGGGTTCCTCGATGTTATAGCTATCAATTATGTTATTAATGGTAATGGTCGGGGTGGTGGAGGAATGGTACTTTTGTGGTGTGCTCCATATGATATATAATTACTCTTTCAGTCAACAAAACACATTGATGCGAAGGTCTAGAATTGTCTACTAATGAATAGTGGTTCTGCATGGGGGCTTATGGCAACCCAAGAACACACAAACGTAATAAAACTTGGACGCTCCTGAAACAACTACGCAACTCCCCCACAAGTCCATGGATGTTATTCGGGAATTTTAACAAGGTCCTTAGTTATAATGAACTATTCAATTTTCATAACAGGCCATGACGACATATAAAGGGATTCAGACACGTCCTTGACTCTTGTGGGCTACTTAACATCGAGTTTGAGGGAGCTAAATATACCTGGAGTAACAAGAGACAGGGGACAACTTCAAAAAACCAAGATTGGATAGAGTTTTAGCTAACCCGAAGGGGTTCCAATTATTTCTAGATGCCAGGCTAAAATATTTTCCAATAGCTGTATATGACCATATGATTTTATTTGTTGAGCTGAAGAGCGACTCACTTCGAATAGGGAAGGTTTTTAAGTTTGAACAATTTTGGACTAAATGCGAGGAAGTGAGAGATATAGTTAAATTATCTTGGGAAAGCATCGAGAATAGTCCTTCCACTTTTCTTGATGTCTCTTCCAAGATCAACCGATGTATAGAAAACTTGGGAAAGTGGAATAAGGAGAGCGTGGGAGCAACAAAGGGGAGCTTGGAAGAGGTATCAGTTAAGCTAGATATGTCTAAAGCGTACAACTAGGCGAAATGGGATTTTCTGGGTGGTGTTATGGAATGTATGAATTTTTACCCAAAGTGGATTGGATGGATCAAACGATGTCTAACAATGATTACATTTTAAGTTCATATCAATTTGTATTTGGCTTCTGAGTTTAGGCTATATAGGGGTCTCCGCCAGGGGGACTTGTTATCCCCATGCTTGTTTATCGTGTGCTCTAAGGGATTTTCAGCACTTATTAGGGTTACGCACTTTTGTCACCAATTCTAGGGTATCAAACTATGTGACGGTCTCGTACCAATGACACTTCTATTTTTTTTGCCAACAACTCACTCTTGTTTGTGCGGGCTTCTTGGACCGAAGTTTAGAGTCTCTTAGATATTTTGAGGAGTTATGAGCAATATTCTGGGTATAAAGTAAGTTTACGAAAAACCTCATTGATGTTCAGTTCAAACACCCAACCTTAAACTCGAGAGCTAGTCAACTAGCTTTTTAGCTACTCTGGTACTGCGTGGAGTCATACCTTGATTTGTCAACTTGCTTTGGCCTAGTCAAGAGATTGCAGTTCCATTACTTGAAAGATCTCATATGGTAAAGCATTCAAGGTTGGAAAGGAAGATTACTCTCTTAGAGGGGCAATGAGGTTCTATTAAAAGCAGCAGCTAACCAATTCTGACTTAAGCTATGATTTTTTTTGAGTTCCCAGGTAAATGGTACAAGAAAGTTAACTCGATATGTAGTTGTTTCTGATGGGATAGAGTAGGGAAGCGACGGAAGATAGCATAGGAGTCTGGGGCACAACTTTCAGTGGCTAAAACGGGAGGGGTCTTGGATTTCATGTTTTTCAGTCTTTCAATTTTGCGCTTCTAGCAAAATAGGCACGGTGAATTATAACAATGTCGAATACTCTATGTAGTCAAGTTCTGCATGGGTGGTATTGTGTAAATTCTTCTTTTCTAATGAGTAAACCCTAATTTCACTAATCATGTGTGTGGAGGAGCATTATTAAAAAGAATGATTGGCTAGTTAAAGGGCTTCTTTAGAGAGTGGAGAATGGAGAGATGATTGGACTTCACCAAGATTAACCCATCAGAAATCGTTCCCAAAAGATGTGCAAGATGATGTTCAGGTTTAGGAGCGTATTGATTAGTTTACATACCAACGAACTATGGAAAAACTGGAACTTTTGGCTAGGTGGTAAGGTTGGGAAGCAGTGCAGCAAGTGCCTATAAACCTGGACAAAAACGATAAGCAATTTTCATCCAGAGAGGGGTCAGAAATAATTACGATAAAGTTGACATATCATTTCACTCATCTTACGTGGTTTTTGGAGCAGAGTATATGTCGGTCTCATCAGCCTTGAAATCGGGGGATTTATAAGACAATTTGGAGATCAAATTTGCCAACTAAGATCAGAATATGGTGTTGCCGACTATTAAGGGGAAGGCAGCTCCTACGAGTGAAGTTACGACGATGTGGTATTTTGGATGATGACCGGCTTGTGGTAAAAATGCAGAAACTTTGGACCATTTATTTTGCCAATGTGCACAAATGTTGCCTGTGTTTGTTAATGGTCCATATTTCTTTGGTATAAATTCAAGACTTAATGAGGTAAGGTGATGTTCAAACCGTGGGCTAGTCGCAAAGAGCAAGAGAAGATGGATAAATTGATGTTGTCTTGTTGATGTTCTTGGTGGCTGAGAAATAAGTTTTACATGGATCGCATTATACCCTATTTCATAAACGTCTGGGCCCGAGTTGCAAAATTTAACCATGATTCTTGGGAGGCTTGGGCCGAAGAGGGTTGGTCAACTGAGCTGGGGTGTAGTAGCGGTTGAAATATAGTTGTCGCCTTCATGGGGCTACCTTAAGCCAAATGCCAATGCCTGTTATGATAGCATTAAGCGCTACATTGGGATGGGCACGGTGGTTCGAGATGCCGAGGGCAATTTTTGTAGAGCACAAACATGGCATGAATTTGGGAAATGTGATCCATTGGGTATGGAACTACATGCTTTGTTGAAAATGTTACGATGGCTATTGGATAACCGAGTTCACAAAGTATGGATTGAAAGTGACAGTCTACAAGCTTGTGCCTTTATACAGAACCCATCTTCTTGCATATCTTTCTACGAGGACACAATTAATAGTATTGTGTTTCTAGCTAGACTAATCAAGTTAACAATAAACTTGCTAGTGAGGCTGCTTGTAACTTGATGAGCTTAGAATGTTAGATAATTTTTACTCATTGGTTTTTCTTATTCCAATTATGCTGGATGTAGACTAGATAGGAAAAGTACGAGTGGAGGATGTCAATTACTTGGTAAAAGTTGGTAAGGTGGTCATGCAAGAAACAAAGTGTTGTTTCTTTATCCACAACTGAGGCCGAATACATTGCACTTGGAAGTTTTTGCACTCAGTTATTGTAGATGTAAAGAATGTTATGTGATTTTAGCATTATATTTCATGAAATTCCAATTTTTTGTGATAGTACTAGCACCAGATATTTGCATCACTGAAAACCCTATTCATCATTTCACATACCAATCATATGAAAATTAGGCATCCTTCCATATAGATCATGTTTGAGTTCATTGATACTGAGCATCAACACGCAAATATTTTTACCAAACCACCAAGTGAAGAAATATTTGAAACACTTAGAACTTCGTTAGGAATTATTGAGTTTCCTAATCAGTCATGACCTAGAAAACCATTGCAATTCTTTCTCTTACATTACTAATTTTTAAATACATTTTATATAAATTAAAAAAAATTATATTTATTTTCGCATATATTCTTATTATTAGTCATTCTGTTTTGCAGGCGGGAAAGTTCAAAAATTGGAAATAGAAATTGCCTTTTCAACTATCACCTAAATCCTCTACAAATAACTCCCTACTATATAAATAGTGGGAGCACAGATTATTGCTCTCAATTAGTTTTCTTCTCTCTCTAAACCTAAATTCTTTTCTTCCTATTTTCTTCTTAACTCCGAAAACCATTGTGCCCAATGGGAAAGAGAAAATCACCCAAAAAAGCTCAAGCGTCTAAGAAACTTCGATCATTAAGGGAGCCACCTGAAGTACTGGAGCCTAGAATTCCAGGTACCTACTCAAATCCATTCCCAGACACTAAAACTTCGATCGGCGATGAAGGCGCTACTGAATCACCTATATTTGTTGAGGGTTCTTTATCATAAAATCAACTAGATGGAAGCCCAGACCTTCTATTAATTTTTAGATAGAGGCATGAGTGGAAGAAAATCTGTAGACATACACAGAGAAAAACCCTAGTCTGAACATCAAGTTTCTTTAGATATCTCTCCTTGGCCCTTGGCCCCATTCATGGGGGATCCTCCGGATTTCGCCGGCCTTTTCAAAGCCGGTGGTCCTTCAACATCCGGAAAATCCTACGCTAATGTCACGGCTGCAGATTTGTTCACTCCAGACGCACGTGAAAGGAAAAAGAATTTTGATCTTTCGACGTTCACGCCGGCAGGTTCTATCATCGAGCATAACGGGGAAAAGATCGCCGTTTTCACTCTTCAAGAGAAAGAAAAATTATGCGAGACTTTCAAATTTGCATTAATTGGGAAATTTTCGCATGGGAGGCCATCAATGAATAACTTGAGGATACTGTTCAACAAGATGAACTTGAAACGCCGATTTAGGTTGGTGCCTATTAATGCTAGCCATGTCTTGATACACCTTTATGATCATGATGATTATGCCAGATTGTTTATGCGGGAAGTATGGTATTTTAATGGTTTCCCCATGCGCTCATTCAAATGGACTCCGGATTTTGATCCGACACTTGAGTCTCCAATATGCCCAGTTTGGTTTAAGGTGCCCAACTTACCTTTTCATATATTGCCAATCCCTGCGGTTTACGTGGTCGCTTCATGCATTGGCAATCCCTTGCGTGTCGATGAGCCCACGGCGGATCTTACCAAGCTCCGAGAGGCACGGGTTTGTGTCGAGATTGACATAACGAAGCCCATTAAAACATCAATCAAGGTGAAAGATAGAGACCGATTTTATGAACAACCGATTGTATGTGAAAGGCTCCCATTATATTGCATTAGGTGCAGCAAAAGAGATCATCAAGCTAAGGATTGCAAGCTGGGGGTGAACGATGAGGAGTTGTGTAAAGATCTTGAACCGCTTCAGGGGGATTTAGGAGAGAATATGGTGCCTTTACGGCAAAATCAAGCTGATATACATGAGATTGGACCCCAGGTGGTGGATAAACCCCATGCTACTGTGCTTGTACCCCAAACACAGCGCCACATGGGACGAAGGTCACATAATCGGCAGTTTCCACAATCTGCATGCCAAGCTTTGGACGTGGGACAGTTGCAGCGGTCTGAGAAGGGATTGGAGAGAGCTAAGGATCAAAGTCAGGCTCAAGGGGAAGCTTCCATGCACCTTCCAGCGGGGCTTCTGCAGAATCCGACGAGAGCAAGCCAGAATCCGACCAGAAATGACAAGGATGGCAGCAGTGGTTCATCAGGGATGAGCGCCTTTATCGTGTCTCCCAGCCGGACGAACATAGGGAAGGTGAATATTGCAATGACCAATAAAGTTGCAACCTTGGAAGACTCGGCCTGGGATTCAGAAAAAGCTGGAATGTCTCAAACACGTGACATGGACATTGGTTTCAGCTAGGCACCTCCAAAAACCGGACAAACAGGCGTGCAAACCTTAGTGGAGAAATGGGTCAGTCTCACCAAAGCTGAGATACTCTTGGAATCTGCGACCCTTGAGGCACGAGGAGCTGAGTCAGACGCAGCTGCAGCTGGGCCACTTGAAGTGGAAGCGGCTGACATGGCGGAATGGGCAGACGATTCTTACCACCAGCCCATCTTCGCTGAAGAGGAGACAGCCCCAGAATTTGTCGGGGTCACTTTTGATCAGCCCAACGATAGTGGCATGGGCTCTCACACGCCTAAAATTGCACCAAGTGCTGGGACAAGATGTTCACGACCAGGTACAGCTTCTACACAGGGACAGAAACACACAATTCAGACTCTTGGAGACTGGGTCAGTGATTTGGGTTCCAGCAGGCCCGGTTCTCGTGATGGGGGAATTGAGCGGGCCTGTGCTTCTAATCAAGGCCCGGGTCTGGACGTCACACACACTGAGGAACCTGTTCCCTCACCTAGGGACCCTCCATGTTCGTCCAAACCTGTAGAGACACAAGGGAAGGACCCTGAAACGGATGGCAGCCCAACGCAGGCCCAAGGCGACGACTCCAGTAGCTGCCCCCTGGTTTCGAATTCTGCAGAAATCAAGAAGAAGAAGAAGGCTAAATCCAGAAATATTACTACAAATATTGCTCCTCGTAACACTCGGAGTAAAGTAAGGTCCGGAAATTCATCAAAAATTTTTTTATGATCAATATTCTGATGTGGAATTCACGGGGTTTGAGCGATCCTGCCAAAGTTCGTTACATCAAAAAAATGAAAAAGAAATTTAAGTTGCAGATTTTGGTGATCCTTGAGCCAAAAATTAAATTTCAGAGTGATTATATGTCTCGTCGGTTGGGATTCTCAGGGGTTCTCACGAATCCTTCCAATCATATTTGGTGCTTTTACCAAGAGAACATTTCGGTGCAGATGTTAATTAATGAGGATCAGCTTATGCACATTAAGGTGAGTTCACAGTCACTTCCGAAACCAATTCTGTGTTCGTTCGTATATGGAAGGCACACTAGGGGGGACAGAAGGGAGCTTTGGGACTTGATGCGATCAATTGCTACCCCGGACCCATGGCTTATCGGGGGGGATTTCAATGTCATCCGGTCTATTGATGAGAAACGTGGAGGGGCACCACCGAAACTTGGGGCCATGGAAGATTTCAACGACTGTATGTGGGCTAATTGACCCCGAGTTCGTCGGGGAAAAGTTTACTTGGACTAATCGTCGTACGTGGGAGAGATTGGACCGGGTTCTAATCTCTTCAGGTTGGTTGGATTTGTTCCCGGACTTCAAGCCCTTCCATCTTATCAGGCATGCTTCCGATCATGTGGCATTATTAATAAAGCCCACATTGTCAGATACTAAGTCTCCTTCGACCTTCAGATTTCAGAATATGTGGGTTCGTCATCCTGGATTTATGGACTTGGTGGCTGAAAATTGGAAGGCACCGACACCTTTACATGGCATGCAGAAGTTACATACGAAGTTGTATCGCCTAAAAAATCGTCTTAAAAACTGGAATTGGGAATGCTTTGGGAATGTCTTTGATAATGTTGCTAAGGCTGAGCGTGTTTTGGTCACTGCAGAGAAGTTATTTGATGAAATGCCTAGTTCGAGTAACCTTATTGCTATGAACAAAGCTACGGTAGACTTGAATCGGGCATTGGCAATTGAGGAGGATTTTTGGAAGCAAAAATCAGCCGTTAAATGGATTGTGGACGGCGAGCGGAATACACGTTTTTTTCACAATCTGGTCAAGAAAAAGAGACAAAAGAATCATGTTCATCGCATCATTGATGGAGATAGAACGCTAGAAAGGCAGGAGGATATCAGAAGTTCAGCGGCATCGTTCTTTCAAAACCTACTCACAGCAGACGAAGGGGTTTCGCTTAGGGGCACATTTGATCATGTTCCTTGTCTTCTAACTCCAGAAATTTCTGAACATCTCTGCATGCCGCCGTCCAGGGAAGATATTCGGGCCGCAGTATTTGGGATCAATCCGGAATCTGCAGCAGGGCCGGACGGATTCTCCTCTTTTTTCTATCAAACCTGCTGGGATACTGTTCAGTCAGATGTGTATGAGGCAGTGGATGAATTCTTCTCTGGAACACCTATGCCACGTGCATTCACATGCACAACTTTAGTGCTCTTACCAAAGACTGAAGAGGCGACAACATGGACACAATTCCGTCCTATCAGTCTATGCAATGTTACGAATAAAATCATGACTAAATTGCTCTATATGCGTCTTGCCAAGGTTCTCCCCTTGATTATTTCCCCGGCACAGTCTGGTTTTATTGAAGGGCGGGCGATATCGGATAATATTTTATTGGCACAGGAGCTGGTTCACTCTCTCAATGAAAAAATTCACGGTGGTCGACTTATTGCCAAACTTGACATGGCCAAGGCATATGATCGGGTTCACTGGCCATTCTTGCTCAGAATGCTGGATAAACTTGGCTTCAATGCTAAATGGTGTTTGTTGATTCGTAACTGTATCACAAACTGTTGGTTTTCTGTCTTGATTAACGGAGTTAATGCCGGGTTCTTTCATTCCTCTCGTGGACTTCGACAAGGCGATCCCATATCCCCCGCGCTATTTATTTTAGCTGCGGAATGGTTAGCTCGTGGATTAGATGAATTAGTTCACCGTTATCCTTCAATGCAATATATTCATAACTCAGAAGTGGTGGTCTCACACCTCGCATATGCCGATGACATTATTATCTTTACAAGGGCAGGAGTCTCGGGAATTAAGAAACTGATGAGCTTCTTAAAAAATTATGAGCTGGTGTCTGGGCAGAAAATCAATATTGCTAAGAGTGCCTTTGTGGTGTCCAAGAGCTGTGTGATTGATCGGGTGCGAAGAATCAAACGGATTACCGGCTTCTCACAAGCGGAACTCCCTTTACGTTACCTTGGAGCCCCCCTTTATGTTGGTCACAAGCGTTCTCTTTTCTATGCTCCCATTGTGGAGCAAATGACAGCTAAGTTACTTTCATGGGAAAATCGACACTTAACTCTTGGTGGACGTCTACAGCTGATCAAGAGTGTACTGCTGTCATTTCCCCTCTATTTTATGCAGGTATTGGTGCCTCCTAAACAAACTCTTACCAAGATCTCACGGCTCCTAAACCGCTTTTTTTGGGGGTCGTACGGAGGACAACGTAAGCTGCATTGGGCAGCCTGGAATGCCTTGTGCAAACCCTACGGTGAAGGTGGGCTTGGTGTCCGTGACTTGGATGATATGGTTAACAGTTTTTCTGGCAAACTTTGGTGGAAGTTTCGATTACAAAAGTCTCTCTGGGCCAGGTTTCTAAAGGGACGATATGTCAGGGGTTTTCATCCCATGGAAATTAGCATCAAACCACACGACTCTCCAACTTGGAAACGAATATGCAGGATGAGACATTTAGTCGAACCTAATATTGCGTGGCAACTGGGGAGTGGGGAGGCATTTTTTTGGCAGGATCAATGGTTGCTTGATGGCGCTCTGAAGAATCAGATTGAGCTACATAGCTATGGCGGGGCACGGGTTTCTCAATTTTGGCATGCACAGGATTGGGACGTTGACAAGTTGGATGCTATATTGCCCATGAGAATGGTGGAGAAAGTTGTTTACATCCCTATTGATCCTGGAGGTAAAGATAAGACGATTTGGAAGCTTGATTCGAAGGGGTTCTTCACTACAAAATCTATGTGGGAGATGATTCGAGAAAAATCTCAAACCTCGGATCTCTTTTCACACATCTGGTCTTCCTATATCACTCCCAATATTTCAATCTTTATATGGCGTCTTATTAAAGGCTGGGTTCCTGTTGATGAGAGAATGAGGCGAAAAGCATTTCACTTAGCTTCTAAGTGTCAGTGTTGCTGTCAAGAGGAGACGATGGCGCATGTGTTCCTCCGGAGCTTGAAAGCTCAGCTGGTTTGGCAATTCTTTTCTAATATCTTTCATATTGCCTTGGTTGATTCTGATGAGATTGTTCTGGTGCTTAATTTCTGGAGAAACTCAAGAGAAATTCGTGGGGGTTTGAGTGTGAGACTTATTGTTCCTATTCTCATTCTTTGGTACTTATGGGCGGCTCGGAACAATGCGAAATATAACGGCAAAAGGGTTATCGCTAGTCAGATTGTGTTCAGGATTTGGCGACATATTCGACTCCTTATGGAATCAGGTGTCCTGAAATCGCACCTTTGGCAAGGCAATGATCATGCGGCAGAGTTGTTCCGAATACAGCACCGGCCACAGCGTACTGAGGTCCGCATGGTGAGATGGATCAAACCTGAGATTTCTTGGATAAAAATTAACACAGATGGAGCCTATCGGAAGGGAGCTGCTACCGCTGGAGCAGGTGGAATTGCGAGAACACACTTGGGCACTCCACTGTTCGCCTTTTACTCGTACCTTGGGAAGTGTAAAAATACATACGCTGAATTATTTGCTGCATATGAAGGACTGAGGCTTGCACAGGCACGCGGGTATCACCGGATTTGGCTTGAATTGGATGCGCAAGTAGTTCAGGGCCTCATTGTTACGGATCAAGGCACATCTTGGGATTTACTACATCTTGTGTGCAAAATTCGCTCTTTAAGGCGACAAATGGAGGTGAAAGTTACGCACATTTTTTCATGAAGGCAATCAAGTTGCGGATTATCTTGCTAATATGGCATGTGATTACCTTGCATCTAGAGTGATTGAACCGCCACAATTCCAAGGCAAACTTCGTGGATTAGTGAGAATGGATATGATTGGTCTTCCGTATTTTAGACACAAAATTAGGCCTTGATTTTGTTTTGTCTTCGTGTTGTATGCTTTTGGATTTTCTTGTAATTTTCTCCCTTAAAAAAAAAAAAAAAAAAAAAAAAAAACCCTAGTCTGCCCGCTTCACCTATTGCTGAGATTTCAAGTGAAAAATCTCAACCTAAGATAATAGATGGTGAGAATCGTATTTTAATTCTTGGAATTTCTGTCTCCGATATCAAGATATAGACATTCTAACTTGTCTCTCATGAGATTAAGTTTAAATCTTATGAGACCGAAGATCTTTTCAATGAAAAAGTGTCACATAAGGAACATAATCGTGGTAGGTTTGTTGATTTTGATGATTTGCCTATATCCCCTGTCACGACCCGAAAAAATACCCTTTTTTTTATTAAAATATATTGGATTGAAACGCGCAACAGTAAATATTGTTATTGCAAATATATAATAATACAAAAATTTACTACAACATAGTGAAATCATAGTTGTACAAAAGTTGTTATACGAGTGAAAATAATAACATTAATTAGCTAAATAAAAGCTTCGTAATGCCCTCCCCTTCCTCCTGATGGACTAGAATGTCTTTGTCTAAAAAAATGTGTTCACAACACATGTCAACACAACGGTTGAGTAGAAATTTTGCTTAATCACATAAGGTGCTCGTGTGTATCATATGTGCACATAGTCATAATATCTCACATAATATTTCACCTAATATTACCTTTTAAGTCACTTATTGGTGACTCCCTTGTGTCTCCCACAGTACAATATTCCAACCGTTCACATCATTAATTTCAATATTCCATCCGTCCACATCAATTCCATCCGTTCACATCGGTGGTCATATCTCGAGATTATGCCAATTCCATACAACAAATACATGGAATACTCCGTCCATACAAAATGGAACTGTTTTAAGACCGGCAAGCCCATTGCCGCCCGGCCGAACTCTAGCCCCATCCATTCCGAAGCACATACGGGCCAAACATGCACAAATAAAGTTTTTCATATATTTTCACATTATTTCACATAAGGAACATACTTCCATACTTAAGAATACTAATTTAAAAGCATACTAAGAGCATATTTTGCAATAATAAACATACATGTTTTTATACTAATTCTATGAATATAAGACATGAATATAACTACAAACATACTTTCTAATAACTTGTAGTAGCATAATGAAGCATAATATCATGATCATAAAATGATAAACTAGCACTAGAAATTAACTTATTTAATCAAGAAAATTCCTATCTTCAAATGTTTTTAGGGAAAAAGAGGGTATATAAAGGACTATATGGAAGGATAATAGGTATATACATATATGTAAAAAAAGTGTTTATATATATATATATGTGGGTGGAAGATATTTTATAAATATGGAGTGTTTTGGGTGTTGAGAGTAGAGTGAGTGACGGGGTGTGTTTATAGGCGGGATTTGTGTTGTGTGTGTGGAAAATGAAGATAATGCCCCCCTTTTTATAGAGTTTAGGACTAGAAATACAATTATTATATACTTTAAGTCATTTTCTAATTATTGTTATCTTATCATATCTTATCCTAATCTTATCTAACCCTATCCAAATCTTATCATAATCTTATCTAATCTTATCCAAATCTTATCATAATCTTATCTAATCTTATAAAATCTAAAATCATATCTTTATTTAATTAAAAATTCGAATTTGTATTTATTTATTTTTGTAAAAATCGAAAATTAGGGTTTTAGGGCATAAAAATCAAAAATTCATACTTAATTTAGAAAAAAACCCAAAATTATGAAATTTAATCTTTATAAATCTGAAATTATATGTATATTTCCCATAAATTAAAAATGTTTTAGTTATATTTTCAAAAATTGCAATTTAGGACATAGAATTTCTATGATTGTGTCAGAATGTCAAATTCTCTAAAATTTGGAGAATCATGTAATTTATTCGAAATTGCATCTTCTCCATGCATAAAAGTCTAGAATACTTATTTATATTATTTTTGAAAACTCATAAATATTTAATAGATGAATTTTCCAGGAATGGTAATCAAATTCAAAAATTAGTACGTTACCGTTCAAATTGTAAATTAACCACAAAATCATTCTAAAATTTGAAAATATCAAACAATAATGAACTTTTCAAGAAACATAATGTTTTATATCAATTATTTAAATAATAAGGATTACCGGGTCGTCACATCCCCTATTCTAGAACTTTTCCTGAATCTTGGTTGGGACAATCTGATGAAAATCATTGAGTTTGCATATCCTAATTTGGTGAAGTTGTCCTGTGCAAACATGACTTATATATTTGATGTGGAAAATGATGATGTGTTTATTGCCTCCTTTGTTCTTGGTACTAGCATTGAATTTAATATGGCTAAACTATGTGTTATTTTGGGTATTGAAAATTCCGAGAGGAGGTTCTTTAACTTTAGTCAATATCCTCCTGGTTTCAAAAAAGTAGATCTTAAGAGGACTTTTTGGAATGGTAAATCTTATGCATTTGCTAGTAGTGTTGCTTTAAATAAACTGTCTATTGAGCATTTCTTTCTACATAAGGTAATCAGTTATCCCATCTTTTATGGTCCATTCAAAAAAGGGAGACACGCCACTGACATCAACAAAATGAGTTCATTTTTTATGTATAAAGCGGTAAAACAAGAACTTGTCAACTTGGCTTATCTTATCATGTGTTATATGATTCACTTACTTGATCATCCTACCAAAAACTTACCTTACGTAATGCTCCTCACAAGGATCGTGAGAACATAAGTTGTTTACTTCCTAAAATCATGGAGAGAACTAAATCGAGACCGCTAGATTATCAATACTTCTAGTCTGAAAAGAATGCGGATCCACTACTCTGAGGAGAAAGGTGAGTGGTATAAGGACTTGGAACAAAAAAAGAGAAGGTCAATCCTCAACATGTTCTAAGAAGGCAAGGGAAAATTGGAAGTTGCAAGTGATACAGAGGATTCCAATCCCATTGGAGGTCCTACTACTAGTATTTGATGCAGGTCAGAACAACTTCAAGGGAACTTCAAGTAAAGACCAGACTAAGAAAAGCATGACTGGTACTACCCTAAAAGTGAGGAAAGCCAACCAGAAGCTTACTAAAGTATGCCGCCTTCTTACCATCTCATTGCATGTTATTTGTCTGCTGCTTGTGCCTTGAACTGCTGCCTTTTGAACTTGCCTTCGTTGATGATGAAGGGGGAGAAGTGTGGATTTAATGATGTCTTGTAATAACTCTAAACTACATAGTCCTTGGTTATCTACTCTTATTTGCTCTGGCTTGCTATTATATGGCTTTCTTAGATGATTTGGCACTATCTCTACCTAATTTTATAGTTGGTACTGCTTTGGTAGTACTTATTCCGATAACAAAGAACAGTAGTGGAAACAATCCTCTTTTCAAAAAGGGATGCACTTATTAAGGAGGAGCACAGGTAAGTTCCTCACAAAATTTAATGAAGCAGAGATTTAAGGGAGGCACACGTAAGTTCCTAACCAATTTAGGCGGAGGACATGTATGCTTCCTTTTAAATTTTTCATTAATCATCAAATCACTTGTCATCATCCAAACAAGGGAGATTGTTGACCTATTTGGTTTTGGATTGGCTTTGATACTCCAAGAATTTGATGATAAATGTATTAAGGCAATTATTGATCTTCATTAAACAAACTCCCTGAATATCTTAATCACATATTTAGGAAAGATCTTATCTCACGATCCTTTCTTTATGAAATAAACAAGAATCCTATAGATATTAGTCAATTTTTTTTCTTACTGAACCGAATCTTTCATTCTGGGAAAGTTTCACCTAGTATTTGACTACTACTATAAATGAATATTTTACTAACGACTCATTGCTCTCTTGAATTTATTCTAGCCGTTGCATTTATTATAGAAATGTTTTAAAATCTTTCCTTACTTGATCATATTGTGTTATTTCAGGAAAGTTTGACCCGGTACCAGATTTGGATGCACTAATTCCACACGGATCAAATCCCCAATGGTTCTTTCCTTTCTTATCTACATTAAAGCCATTGTATTAAGTGTTATATAAGAGAGAAATCATGTTCAGTTGTTGTCACGACCCAAAAAAATACCCTTTTATTTTATTAAAATATGTGGACTGAAGCGCGCAACGGTAATATTTTCATAGTTGTATAAATAATTATTATTTTCACATAAAATTTGTACAAAATACAAAAGTTACAATTTTCAAAAGAAATATAAAAGTAACTTTATTGCGTAAATGGCTTCTAAACGCTTCCGTTGCGCCACTCTGATACACTATCTCATTTCTGTCTAGAAATAGTCATGTAACGAATAATCAACGCGACGGTTAAGTAGAAATATCATTCAACCCCATAGGGTGGGTGTGTGTTTTAATAGGTGCACGTAGACACATAATTTCACATAATACTACAATGGAATTAAAAGCATAAAAGATTTAAGACTTATAAGATACTTAAATTCTTATTCTATTCATGAAGTTAAACAATACTCCTACCTTTCAAAGGGTACCTTCTTCTTCATAAGTATAAAGTGTAGAGTGTATATATAGATTTATAGAAAGGTTAATATGTATGTTTAGAAGAGGGGTAATTGTATATATATGTATACAGAAAGGTATACTAATGATATTGTGTGATATATATAATGAAAGTGCAAAATTTTGTGGGTGTGGGCCTCATAGGCGGGATTTTGTGTTGTGTATGTGGAAAATGAAGATAATGCCCCCCTTTTTATAGAGATTAGGGCAAGAAATAGAATTATTATATACTTTAAGTCATTTTCTAATTATTAATATCTTATCATATCTTATCCTAATCTTATCTAATCCTATCCAAATCTTATCATAATCTTATAAAATATGAAATATCTTTATTTAATTAAAAATTCGAATTTGTATTTATTTATTTTTGTAAAAATCGAAAATTAGGGTTTTAGGACATAAAATACGAAAATTCATAATTAATTTAGAAAAATTCCAAAATTATGAAATATAATCTTTATAAATCTGAAATTATATATATATTTCCCAGAAATTAAAAATGTTTTAGTTATATTTTTGAAAATTGCGCTTTAGGACATAGAATTTCGAAAATTGTGTTCGAATGTCAAATTCGCCTAAAATTTGAAAAATCATGTAATTTATTCAAAATTGCATCTTCTCCGTGCATAAAAGTCTAGAATACTTATTTATATTATTTTTGAAAACCCATAAGTATTTAATAGATGAATTTTCGCAATTATATATATGCATAATTGAAAATTGTGTTTTTTATGATTTATTTGAGCAAAATTCGAAAATTCAAGAAATTAAATTCTAATTTTGAAAAATATACTTTCCAAGCAATAATAGTCTAGGATATGTAATTATTAATTATTTAAAGAATAAAATACATGTTTGAAAATATAATTTTGTAGAGAAAGTAAATTGCTAAATTCTTATAAATAAGAAAATAATTAGGAAACTTGATGATTTTAGGAAAATTATTTTCCTATATTTATATTTATATATAAATAGATAATTGTAGGAGAGATAGAAAAATATAAAACTATATTTTGATGGCAAAGATTAATACACATTTGCTAAATTACAATACTAAGAGGTGAAGCTTACAAGTAGCCGTCCTTTGTACTACATTTTTCATGAAAATGACATAAATGGGTAATTAAAATAATGGAAGACATATTTATCTAATTATTTTTATACATTTTCGTTTTTTTCATATATATAAATACATAATTTTATATTCGAAAATTGCTTTAATTAATTTATTCTAGTAAATGCATATTTTCTAATTTGAAATAATTATTCCGATTATTTTCGAAAATAGGGAGAAATATAAAATAAATTTCATGATATGGAAACAATAATACTAACAGGAAAATAACACCAATAGTTTAGATTTGCGGGGAAAATTAAGAGATAATAATTTTTTGAAACATTAATGAGAAATTCATAGGTTTAAAGCATATTTTCTAAAAATGCATGTAATGCAATGCACATTTATAAAAAGAAATTCTCATAAAATAGTAAAAATACTTCATAATTCCAAATATAAAAGAATGCGGTTTACCGGGTCGTCATAGTTGTAGCACAGTATTAAGAAGAAATATTTTAGGTTAAATTTTTTAGTGCAAACACTCTACAAAGTTGGATACATTTGTCTTTCTTGTTGACCCGTGTCTGCACGTTGCATCGCTATAAGGGACCTTGCGAGGTGAAGAGCGAATAAAGGCAATTGAGTTACTTGGAGCAGGTTAAGTCGATAAAGGGTTGCTGGGTCATTGTAGTAGTCTAGTGCATAGGGAACCCGACTAGGTGGTAGTGGACTTTTAAGCTGTAATGTCCCAGTAGTTCCTAGTATTTTAAAAATTTGATTATATATTGTTTAATGTTTTATGGAATTATTATTTTATGTGACTCATATTTTAATGTGTGAATTACATGATATTTTAGATTATGAAATAGGTGTAATAACAATTGATTTTATACAAAAATTGATATATATATTTATATACATGAATTTTCAAAAATTATAATAATAGGAATTATTTTATTTATGATAAAGTCAAAAATATATAAATATATATACATATTTCAAAATTATAGATATATATATATATATTTCAAAATTGTATATATATATATATATAATATAAGAGGATTATTTTGTACCACATGCTTAACCAAAGTGTCATTTTCACTATTTAATGCTACTATATTAAATGCTCCTATACACTTGTATCCATCATACCACCACTTGTATGGATAATCTTGAAAGGAGCAACACGTGTATCCATCATACCACCACTTGTATGGATAATCTTGAAAGGAGCAACACTTGCTCTCATCTTCTTAAAATAGGTTGAAACTCATGTATATTAGGGCAATGCATATGGAAGAATAGCAATAACACCGCCACAATCATCTTGCACTAGAACCCCACTTGTAAAGATCATCTTGGATGAGATAACACTTGGAATCATCTTTTTGAAGTAGAGTGACACCCCATGTGACTTAGGGTATCATTCATGTGACTTAGGGTTAACACCTAACCAACTTAGAGTAACACTTGTAGGATTATGGGAAGGATTCATTTAATAACTAAGCTTAGTTGGAAGAATTCATTAAATACTTCTTTTAATGCTAAGAGATATTTTTATAAAATAATGGTATCTCTTGGCTAACTAGTATAAATACAGGGATTGGCCTCCATTGTTCATCACCACAACCACTCTACAAACACAGACACACACACTAACGCACACAGTCCACACACACATATATATACACACTCTTAAAAACACTTTATACCCACACACACACACACACACACATATATATATATATAGATCTAGTAAAGAGAAAATAGTGTACAAAAGGTAGGGACTTTACTTAATTAATTTAATAAGTAAAGGTTCTTAATGTAATTAATAAATACTATAGTTTAATGCATATAGTTTGGAAATTAGTGTGAATTATGATGCCCTGTGTTTTGTGCATTCAAGTAGGTTTTTTATCTATCATTTATGTTTTAGGCATACTTCTCAATCATATGTTTTATGTGTTACATTCTAAACTTGTGTTTCTAGTTATAATTATCAAAGCATGCTCTTTATGTGAATCAATGTGTATTACTTGGAAAACTTTGTTGCACATGCTCGGGCCCTAATGTGTTCGAAGTGGATGGGCCCGAGTTCGGCCATACGGCAACGGGCTTGCCGGTCTTAAAATAAGTTCTCGCCATCCATGGTCCTAATCCCTTCTTATATTGACAGACTGTTCTATGTATGAAGTGGGTTGTAGAAAAAAAGGCATATACTCGAGATATGACCACGAATTGAATAAGGTGGGAAATTTTGATATGCAGAATAAGGTAGGAAAAGGAATTGTGTTTGGGAGCTATAAGGAATTGTGGTCACAAAGTGTGATCCAAAGGTAAAAATGTGAATTATGTGCTATTTTATGTGAAACTATGTGACTATATTCACTTACATCACACACCATCACCTTATATTATTAAGTAAATTTCATACTCAATTGTCATGTTGGCATATAGTATGAACAATTTTTTAGGCAAAGATTATACAATCTATTTGGAGGAAGGCATCATCGGGCATTACGAAGCTTTTAATTAGCTAGAGTTTATTATTGTCACTTGTATACCAACTTTTGTTATAACTATGACTTTAGTATGTTGTACTAAATTTTGTGGTAAAGTTATGTACTCTTAATAAAATAGTAGGGTATTTCGAGTTGTTACGTAAGCGTACAATGCACTGAGGTCCGAACGAGGGGCAACCGTGATACTTACTGCCAGAACGGATTACACTCGCTTGCTTTTTCGGAGGTTGATTGTTGCTGGCCTATCATTGCTCTTGGGATTGAGAGTGGCTCTTAGGGTAGAGAGCATTTCTCATCTTTTCTCTTCTATTTATTTGTGTTTGACATGGAACTTTTGTATACTGTATTGATATCATTTAACAGGTTAATTCTAAATGAAAACTTAAGGACTGAACGTAGCCCATTTGGGCGGACCAAGATAAATAACTGTGTCATTTTTATTGCTTTGGACTTAGTTTATATTTATTGCTTTAACTAGTATTTAAGCTAGTAATAAAAATACCAACAAAGCTTCCAAATCAAAGCAATTGGACTTAAACATAGTTTACATAGCACAAAGTTTTCCACTACACAAGAAATATTTCAAATACACTCTGATTTTATAAGAGGGATTTTTTGCTTGATTCAATCCCCTTTTTAGACACATCTCATTCAACATATACGCCCTATTCCAATAGAAACATCAATTTTCCTAGATGAAAGAGCCTCTTACTAGCAAACTTCTAAAATTTTTTATCAATTGTCAAGTTGGTTTCAATATTCACATTTGTTGGTCACCGTTTGCCTCAAGATGATTTGCTCCTCTAAAGCAATTAATATGTTTTCTCACGTCAATAATGTAAAAAAATTATTTAAATAAATGAAAATTAAGAAAAAAAATAATAATTACAAGTTCTTATACGTCGTTCATCAAGTTAACCAATATTACTTGAATTTGGGTTATCTTTTCTTAATTTACTTTATATGTTTTTTTTCCTTGTTGAGCTTGTACATTGATTGATAATCGTAAGTATATTTCTTGTTGTTCGCTAGTTCAACTTGTTAAAGGATATATCATATAGTGGGGGTCATGCCTGTGACATCCCGATTTTATACTTTGAAATTATATATATAGATCTATAATGCCCCGATACTTCCTAATATTTTCTAGAATTACAATTTATTAATTTATTTAAAAGCCATATGTATAAGTATATATGTTTCGAAAATATAGCCATATAGAGAGAGAATTTTTGAATTTATGTTTATATATTATATAATAGGATCATTTTTGTATAATATAGGATATTCAAGATAGGAAAAATGTCATTTTCATTAACTGCTTGTTATAGATAAAATCTTAGATAAGATTGGATAAGATTAGATAATATTAGATAAGATTATGATAAGATTGGATAAGATTAGATAAGATTATGATAAGATTGGATAAGATTATATAAGATTGGATAAGATTATGATAAAATTGGATAAGATTATGATAAGATTTGGATAAGATAATAATAATTTGAAAATGACTTAAAGTATATAATAATCCTATATCTTGCAACAATTGCTATAAATGGGGAAACTTGGCACCCCATTTTCATCCCACAACACACACTAAATCCCACCTAAGACACACCCAACCATACTCACCTTGCTCTCAACATACAAAACACTCCATATTTATAGAATATCTCCTACCCATATATATATGTATACACATAAACCCTTCCTTTTACATACATATATACATATTAGCCCCCTATGCATCCCCTTAATTCCATAAAATACTCTTGAAAAGGAGATTACCAAGTTGACACAGTCCACCTATTCATAAACTTGGTGAGACAATAAGCTATTAAGGTGGGTGCCTTTTACCTTTTTTGCTGGGGCATTGAACTATATGTTGTAAATATTATTCATATGGCTTACCCTGTCTAATTTATGCTATTCGAATCTTTTGGAATTATATCTTACTCTCTACATTTCGACAAAGTATTTTTCTAAATTATAAGTCAAGTTATACCTGAAAAGTGTTGCATTTCTGATATTGTTAGTTATATCTGTTTCAAAAATGATTTATTAACACCCTTAGGATATCATGTTTTCATTATGTTTTTATGTATCCCTGGTGTTGGAAACAAACTATTATTTCTATTGAAAGTTTGTGAGCTATTTTGTCTTAATATGGTCTATTGATACCCTTGGGGACGCCCTTGGGAAGTTTGGGCCCAAGTACATGTGAACGGGGTACATCGGGTGGAACGGACCGTCGATAAAACCTTCTTACGTGATACCATTCTGTTGGACCTGATTCCTACATACAGTTGGAGGTTAAAAGTAGTGGGGATTGGCTCGGTGTATTGCACGGGCACGTGGTACACCTACCATTTATCGTTTACCGTTTACCATTGCCAAAGTCGATCCTTGACACAAAGGGGAGGCATAAGGATTTTATGATATGTTTATTTGTTTTGGGTAGTCATAAAATTGGAGATTTCATTCATGGCTCACTATCCGTCTTGTTCAAGTTTTTGTATACGCACTTTTTTATGATTCGTTATTTGTTGGTTTATGACTCTTATTTTCAGTTTATATATTTGTATGTATATTTCCTGCCTCACTAAGTCATTTGGACTTACCACCCCAAGTTCTTTCTGTTCATTGCCTCAGTTTCAGAAAAATAGGTTGAGGGGATTCGGATTGGAGCATTACCAATTATTAGCACATAGTTGTTTATCCTGCCTAGCAAACTAGCTTATTTGATAGAAAATGGAAAATCACTAGTTAAAGTGTTGTACTTGGATAATTGTACATAACAGTTCTATGTAAGTTAATTGCGTTTTTGTTTTACCTCGATTTTATTATTGGGGCAGTACTAAATAAGTTGCAAGTATTGCATACCAATTGGAAAAAAATTGATA
This sequence comes from Petrea volubilis, assembly GCA_026212405.1. NCBI lineage: Eukaryota > Viridiplantae > Streptophyta > Magnoliopsida > Lamiales > Verbenaceae > Petrea > Petrea volubilis. The sequence goes on from CM047878.1 coordinate 11,412,874, forward strand.
CTTAGCAAGACCGTTAAGTGAGCCCCACTCGTATAGGATTGTCCAAGCGGGGGGGGGGGGGGGGGGTGTCACATGTAGTCCCACACTATACCTCTAGCTTAATAATTTTGGATAAAAATTTATAAACTAATGCCAAAAATACTAGTTAAAGCAATAAATGTATAAACGAGTGATAAGCTTCCAAAATTTATCATTGTATTGTATATATATAAACACCACAATGATAAATATATAAACCAATCATAAACTTCTAGTTCAAGCAACAAATTTATCATTGGTCTATATATTCACTACAAAAACAAATAATCTTTTGTAATGAAAATTTTTGTTACAAAAGTCTGTTTTTTGTTACTATAACTTTTGGTAAAGAATATTTTCGTTACCAAAATTCATCCCATAAGTTCTCGTAACGACTTTTAGTTTTTTTGTCACAAAAAGGTATTTTTTTGTGACAAAAAATTTCATCACAGAAAAACTAGCACAGGCCAACTCTTGCACCAAACCTTGACCTGCGCGCCAACCAGGATAGGATTTCTTGCTTTGTCGCTATAGAGATTCGAACTCACGACCTCATTTATAATTTGTCCAAGGGCTGCTTCTACGCCAATTGATATTTTGTTGAAAGTTTTGGTGTTTTATTATCATTATTTGTTTTCTACCTCCATTGATTAACTTTAATTTAATTAATTAATTATGTATTAATTAAATAAATTCAAATAATTATAAGAGATTTGTTAGTTAAAACATGTACTATACTTATGTAGTACTATACATGGGAATAATTAAAAAATACTTTTGTTTTTCATACATATTCTGAACTTAACAAATAATATTCATAACTTAATATAACAATCTTTAATATGCCATATTCTGTATAATACTTGATAAAATAATACTTTCATTTTATGAAAATTTATTAAATTCGTTTCAAAATTTATAATATATAAAAATATTTATTGGTATAATATATCAAAATATATGATAATTATAAATTTAATACTTCATAAAAATATTAAAAATTATATAAATAATTATATACAAATTATATGATGATTATAAATTAAATAATTTAATGAATAGTTTTAAATAACCTATTTTTTCACTGTAACTTTTGCAAAATATTTGTAATATGTACGTATGTGTTGAATGCCAAATATTTACCTGTCTGATATTTAACTATAACTAAGATTATGTGTGACTATAAATATATTTATGTATTAAATCATGTGGAAAAATTTTATTAATGTTACTAATTTTTTTATTTTTTTTTAGCCACTATAAAAATAAATCGCTAAAAATCAAAATTACTAACAAAATTTTAATTGTCATCCAAACAAATTTTTTTTCTTTGAAGTGCTATTTTTTTTTTCAAAAAATAAGTGTTTCTTCTCTACAAAAAGCACATCCAAACTGGTTTCAACACTCCATTGACATCAAAGACACAAAGTGGCTAAAAAAAAATCTTAATGCTCTATAAAAGAGTACATATATTATAAATCATGTCTAAAGTGTCATAAAAAATTTCAAAGTTGTCACAAATAAAATCTATTTTTAGTGACAACACTTTATTATTCATAATTAATATTTTCATTTGTTACTAAAAAGTAATTTTTTGGTAACAATAACTTGTTTTCCGTAACAAATATCCCTTGTGGTCACTAAAGTTTGATATTTGGTAACAAACTACTGCTTTTTGTAATGAATTATCATTATCATCACTAAAATGTAACATTTTGGTAACAAAAGCATATTTTGTCACTAAAATCCAAATTTTAGTGACAAAATATACATTTGTTACCATTACTTTGTTACTTAAAATGCATTTTTTTTGTAGTGATTTAATGCATTAGTTTATATATTTAGGAAGTTTATCATTGGTTTGTGAATTCCTTTTCTTATTATAAATGCAAAAACATTATTGTTGCAATTAGTATTAAATTAAGTGTTAAATTTATAAAATCCCCTTGTGCTATAAATTCGAATTTACTCAAAAAATCTTATGTTAAAAAAATTAGTCTAGAACCTCTTATATTTTTAAAAACTAGCACATTGCTCCTTGGGTTCTTTTTCTGGAAACACTATTAGAAAAAATAGATTTAACCACGGATTTTAGCCACGAATTTTGGCAAAAATTTGTGGCCAAGAAAGTCAAACACGAGACATCGGGGTTGTAATCGTAGCATGTAACTGTTGCGCCAAATGAACTCTTTGGTTATTGAATGGTTTTTTTTATACTTAAAATATTGTTTTGTAGTATTTTAAATTTAAATTATCTAATAAATTTCATTAGTTTTATCAATATTTGTAATTTAATTTTAGTAATTTTTATAATTTATTAATTAATTATTTTTTTAAATTAAAAATATTTACCTTTGACTTTATCCTTCAATATTCAGCTTTTCTTTTGTAACAAATATTTAATAAATTAAAATATCAAAAACAAAAATTATAATAAAAATCTATTTAGATAATTTATATTTAGATAATAGCAACTTTAATTAAGGATCATTTGCCAACATCTTCATATATATATATGGTATTATATATATATATATAGATATATCAAGTATGTATATCATATATATATATCAATATATGTATATGTCCAAGTATATATGTATCAATATATATATATATATGTCCAAGTATATATGTATCAATATCTATATGTATCAGTATATGTCCAAGTATATATATATATATATATGTATGTATCAATGTATATATACATATGTTCAAGTATATATATCAATAATATATATATATATATCATGCATATATGCATATGTTCAAGTATATATATCCATATATATATATATATATGTATCAATATATGTATATGTCAATGTGTATCTCATATATATTAATATATTATATGTACATTCTAATCCTCTATATATAGTCTATATGATATAACTATATATCTATATATAACATATCTAATATATGTCATAAATGTAGTGTACGTATATATCGATCTAATATATATATCTATATATCTAATCATATGTACTATATATCATTCATCTACATGAAATTATAAAATTTGCAATGATTTCTTTTGCTACAGTATTTTTTTCGTTGCAATTAGTTATGTTTTGGCAAACAAAAAATGGTATTTGTTGTTTATTAATGATTCTTTTAGAACAAAAACTTTTATTGTTGCCAAAAATATGATTTCTCTCGGCTATCATTTTTGTAATTTATTTAGCAATTATATTTACAATTCACAACAAAATATTTTGTTGCAACATAATAATTATTTTAGGAACAACATGAAGACGTGCTAATATTGTTGTTTTTGCAACAAAATATAATTGTAGGTTATACGTATATTTAGGCAACGGAATTTATTGTTGATAATAATTTTAAGTAATTGACGATGAAATATTATTCTGTCAGTATATTCAAATTTTTACAACAAAAAAATTTGTGGCATTTGTACCTTATTAGGCAACAAAATATAGCGTTGTAAATATATTAATAAATTAGGAACTAAATTTTTCGTTGGGAAATAATTTTGAGCTTTTGTGGACAAAGTATTTCATGGTAAAATGTATAATACATTTGTGCATGAAATATTTTATTGCAAATTGGTGAGTGCTTTTAGTATGAAAAGTTTCATTGCACACAATTAAACACTTTTACTACAAAAATTTTCATTGCGAGTAATTTAATACTTTTAGACACCAAAAATTTCGTTGTACATTGCTAAAATATTTAGAAGAATACATAAAACCTTGTAACTTTTTTTTTCTATATTTAAAAAGCTAATGAAATTAATTTTTACTTAATAAACTTTTAAATTTTTTTTTTTCGATTACAATCAACTCGGGACATCCTATAGATGTCAACCGGAAGGACCCCCCCCACACACACACTCACTCAAGGGGAAAGGGGGAGAGGACAAGAGGATTCGAACTCAGAACCTCACTGGTACTGATGTGAACCCCCACCACTGGGCTACAACCCCAGTGGCAATAAACTTTTAAATTAATTTAACAATGTAAAAAAGTATCTATCAATTCCTCATTTTTTTAATAGAGGGAATTTTTTTTTTTTGTATTTTTAACTTCAACTAATAATGTTGGACTTTTAATAAATTGATATTTTAACCTAAACTTAATTATTTGTTAAATCGAGTTGTTAAATTGTACAAATTAAGGATAAGTAATAACTTCATAATATTAAAAATAATAAATTTATAATCTTATCTAAGTTTAATAAGTGTAAAAGCATAACAATATATAAATAAATTATCGACATGGTCTAGTGGAAAGCAAACTTGCATGCCTCACGTGACACTCGGGTTCAATTCCAGGCTAGCGCATATTGTTCCATGCGTGCCCAGGTTAAACTTTAGTTCAAATCACGACAGACATAAATGGCATCATTGAGAGTTCGAATCCTGCAACGAGTGAGGCAGGGTTTAATTGAGGATCAAATGGTTAAACGTTAGTTCAAATCACGACAGATATAAATGGCACCATTGAGAGTTCGAATCGCGCGACAAGCAGGGCAGGGTTTAACCGAGGATTTGAATTATGCGATGGGCAAGGGAGGCTTAACCGAGGGTTTGAATCATGATTGATTTTTAGAATATGCTTTTCGGAACGAAAAATATTCATAGCAAAAAAATATTTTTAGGCACTAATAGTTTCATTACGAAAAAGAAGTAATTGTGAGCAAATATTTTCGTTGCAAAAAAAATATTTTGAGGCACGAAATATTTTTTTGTTAAAAATCATACCTTTTGCAATAAAATGTATCATTGCAAATCCCAAAAAAATGCAACTTCAAATATGATGTTTAGTTATGAAATATTATCTTCACCAACGTAAAACATATAGTTTTTGTGACAATTTTATTTGTTGTTAATCATACAAAAGTTAGCAACAAAATCAATAATGTTGCCTATATACAATGTATAGGAGATGAAATCTACTTTTCGTTGCAATGAACTTTTAGCAATAAGGATTTGCCTACGAAGCTGGCAATGAAAATATTTTATTGTTAATAGATTTTACAACGAAAAATTATACTTTTCACAACAAAATCGTTTGTTATTAAAACTAAAATTTGTTGTAGAGTATATATCTAATAAATGTCATATATGTACATATATATCTGATATATATACATCTAATTATATATAAATACACATATATATAAGTATATATAATCTTATATGTATATAATATATCGAATCATTTGTTATATATATCAATATATATAATATACATATATTAGTTAAGTATAGCAAAAATTAATTATTAAACAAAAAGTTAAAGTGATGTAGTGGTTTAATGCTCTAACTTCAACTATGAGGTCAAGTGTTCAAACTATAGCTAGTGCCAAAAAATAAAAATAAATAAAATTGGCCATGAATTTTTTAGCCACGGTCTGGCCGTGGCTAAATTAATCCGTGGTTAATCTGTAGCTAAAACTTGGCACCAAATTTCCGCCAATTTGAGCCTCCCAAAATAGCCACAGATTTGCCATGGCTAATCCGTGGCTATATGCAGTTTTTCTAGCAGTGATATTTGAGTACAAATTTCTAATTTTATCCCTTTTCAGAAAATTGAAAAATAACAACATGTCTTGTCTCTTTGGAAAATAACAATATGTCTTGTCTCTTTGGAAGAGGGAAAAACCTGGTTCAAAAACTAAAAAAGTGAAAAAAAAAAACCCCTAATCCTAACCTTCGAAATTTCACATACATTTACACCCGATTTGCAAGACACGTGAATTGAGCTACATGAGGGGCAATGAGCTAGTTTTTGAAAACATGAGGGATTTTAGACTAATTTTTAAATACGTACAAGGTTTTTTATGTGCTCATTATTAACACATGAGGTTTTGTAAATTTAATTCAAAGTTAAAAGGATAAATTTATAAGTGTAAAATACTATTACATGTGCAGAAATGGTAGTGTAAAGTATACTATCAATCGAAAGTTTTCACTAGTGTTTTCACATTTCATGGTATCTTTTGTACTAATTTTTATTTTATGGAATTTTTCGATTTAATTAAACTTAACACAGGGGTGCCATATGACAAAAATCCTTAGATTAAAATTTGAGTAAAGTTATCCATAATTCATAATAACGATATTAATTTACGATGAAAAAAAGAAATCAACAAGCTTTAAAATGGCGAACCTCATCAACTCACATTATAGATCAATATTTCAGATGTCAATCAATTTTTAGTATATTAAAAGTCGTAAACTATGCATAAATTATACGTAATACTCAAAATATTTTGTAAGCGTAGAAACCGTGTGCTACTGCATAATCAAAAATGAAATTTTATCCAAAATGAAAGAAAAATACAATAAGAAAGAAAAAAGAAATTACAGTTAGAAAGGAAAGGTGGAATGTAATGTGAGAAGCCCCGGAATGGAAGGGCCTCCTCTCTTATCCCTCCCATTTAACCTCCCAATAGCCATATCAGCTCTAGTTGGTGGTGCCGTACATTCCCTTCAAACTATTGAAGAAAAAAACAAAAAAAAAGAACACCAAAAAAAGATCAGCAAATAAATTTTCTTTTATTATTTTCTATTTTTTTTTTTCTATAAAAAAAAGTAACAAAGCAGAAACACCCTCTTTCTGAGCGCCACCACCCCTCCCACGGCGGTTTAAGGCCCCCCCCTCCGCCGTGGTTGCAAGCTGCAGTACGTAAAATCCAAGACTTTCATAAATCTACATTCATTTTTTTCAAGATTAATAACAAAGTTTTTGTTTTTTTTTCTTTTGAAGTTTCTTGGATATGGGAGAATATCAGCCACAAATGAATCCTGTCGAGAATAGTGCAATAATCAATCCATCACCATTACTGTCGTCGTCGTCTTCTTCCCAATCATTATCCGACGAGAACGACGAGCTGCAGCGTTTGGAGCACGCGCCGCCGTTCTGGAGGCACAAACCAAGGGCCAACAAGAGATTGGCCAAGCAATTGTCCTTGTGTGAGATCCCTCGGGACATTGCATGGGAGAGGCGGCGCCTCCAGTTTCTCCGCCAGGAACGGCGGAAGAATGGGATCAACCACGAGGCGGATGATCTGACGGATGAGGATTTAAACGAGCTGAAAGGGTGCATAGAGCTAGGGTTTGGGTTCAACGAAGAAGAAGGGCAGCGCCTGTGCACGACCATCCCGGCACTTGACCTTTATTTCGCGGTGAACAGACAGTTCAACACGAGCCCTGTCTCTAGCCCCGCCAGCAATGCCTCCGCCCCCTCGCTCGGTGGCTCCACCTCTATATCCTCCGTGTCAGGTCTCGGAGGCCGCTCCTCCTCGTTTGGCAGCCCAATGAGCGATTCTGATTCTTGGAAGATTTGCAGCCCAGGTAAACATATTAAATGTCCACTCGAATATGTGAACATGTTAGTTATCAATACCTTATGGGAAATTCTTGCCCATATCGGGTTCGTTCACAGCGGGACTAATCATATGGTAAGTACTTTATACTTATCATATAAATGTGAATGGTGCATAGTTTAGAAACTGAGACCAATTACATGATAAATGTATCAATACTTAATAATTATTTGGGTGCGACCAAGCTAAGTTCGTACAAGAACTATTTTTCCTGAGTTTCGCGCTATTTGCAATATATATATATATATATATTGATTGTTTTATTTGTCCATCAAAATTAAACTAATTTTTGAATGACACTTTAAAGTAACGGTTATTGGTCAACGTCTTAAATACCGATTGTTTATATGCTTGTGAATATAATTTAGGTTAATTAATTTTTAATCAAAATTAAGTGATATCGATGATGAAAAGGGTGACTATTATAAAGGGAAAATTATGATTCAGGGATTAGGGATTTAGGATGTATCAAAATTATTAAAAAGGGAATAACTTTTAACTAATCGGGGAGATGAGATTGCTAAGTTCTCGAATTATTAAAAAGGCAGTTTTGATATAAATGTCATTAACATTACACCTACTATTTTGTTTTCTTAAAATTGTGATTTTCCTTTCAATGTTTTTTTAAACATAAATATTTTTTAAACAAAAATAGTTTTATAAATTATAAAATCATAGTAAATTTTTACTATGTAAGAATACAAGTAGCCAGAATTTACATATAAGTTTTTAAAAAGATAATTTTTATAGAAATGACATTAGTATTACTTCTACTATTTTGTTTTCTCAAAATTTGTTATTCTCCATTCATTAGTTTTTTTTCTCTTAAGATTTTTTTTTTGAAAAAAAATATTAAATTAGAAAATCCAATTTAACTACTTAAGATTACAAATTTGCTAAAATTTATGTTTATAAAATTATATTAGTATCATCATTATCATTATTATTATTATTGTTTTTATTATTATTATTATTATTAATAATATTAATATTATTATTACTACTCCATTTTTTTCTTAAAAATGTCAACTTTCACTCAATAGGTTTTCTACAACAGTAATTTATATATATATATATATATATATATATATATATATATGAATCCACCATTCACAATGAATAAATATGCTAGTCATGTTTTATTTCATCAAATGATGTTAGGAGAATAGTGTGTAAGAGTATTTTATAGATAATTCTTCATGCTCCAATTTTTAAATTTAGAGATTTTAGTTATTTGAAGTGCTCACTGATAGAAGATCGTTGGTCAACAATGATTTTCTCTCTCTTCTTGTTTTTTTTTTTATTTTTTATTTTTTGCATTTATTATTCATTAGTATAAGTCAACTATTTTTTTTTTAATGAAAATTGCTAAACAGGTACCATAGATTGAACTCTGTTATCAAATTAGTAAATATAAAGAAGATAAAAATAAAATACACTAAATATGATAGTCAACTATATTATTTAAATTTATCATCATTCTTTTACTTTGTTTCAATTATTTCATGACTATATCCCCTATAATTTGTTCTTAGTAATTTTTTCAAAAGAGATGTTTTGATATAGTATCAAAATACTTTTTCAAAAAGTAATTTAAAGTATAATAATACTTCTTTATTATAGTGAAAGATGAATGGTATGATTCTTGAATCTAAAGAGTGGATTTATAAATCATAATTTTGAAGAAAATACAATGGAAGGAGTAATACAAGTATAATTTAACTTAAGATTATCATTTTAATAATTTATAAAATTTTAACAATCCCTTCTCCCTAATTAATTAATGTTATTCACTCTTTAATAATTTTACATCCCTGCTCCTTAAGCATAATTTTCCCTATTATATATAGATGTAGTAGGCAAAATTGCAAAATTGGTCTTTTAACGTTACCTATTTGAAGTTTTAGTCCTCTCACTTTTGATTTTGCAAAAATATCCCGTATCTTTTGGTTGTCTGGCAATTTTAGTCCTGGACAACCTGGACTTCCCTCTTTCTGGTTAAAATGCCTACGTGACGAGCGATATGTATGACAAATTTGTCCTTTAAATTTACCCATTTGGGATTTTTAGTCCTTCAACTTTTGATTTTGCAAAAATACCCCGTATGTTTTGGTAGTTTGAAAATTTTAGTCATAGGCAACCTGGATTTTCCTATTTCCGATTAGATCTCACAATTTTTGTTTGAACATTGGCTTGAATTAATCCTTAACTAAAGAAAGAAGTCTAGACAACATTATATAATAAAAATATAAAAGTTGAAAATTAAAGACTAAAACTAAAACTAGAATAAAAGAATTCTAGACAATGTTATACAATTGTGTATATATAAGGCTCTAACCCTTGATTAAATTCCTAATAGGACTAGGATAATTCTTTGAAAAGTCCTAGGAATCGAAGGCAAGACGGGAATTTGTTTCCAAGTTGAACTCTTGCTATATCAATAGGGTTGCCTTCTATTTCCACATAGAAACTTCCGACCCTAAGACTTGATCACACCTTTTGCGACGAACACAATTATTTCCACCTTCCAGCTTCCTTGGTGAGGAGAAAGGTTGGACTGATTTTTACATAGAAGTTGATTGCATTGGTCTCATATCCAAGCTGCAACAGATTGAAGATTGTTCTTCCATATGAAATATAATTGCTGATATTAGAGTTGGTCATAGTTTGTGTGGTCTATTGCATGTTACACATGTGCGTCGAACAAGTTATATATATGTGGTCTGGTGCATGTTATGCATGTGCATGTTATACCTTAAATCGGAAATAGAAAAATCCAAGTTGCCTAGAACTAAAATTTCTAGACGACCAAAAGATACGAGGTATTTTTACAAAATCAAAAGTTATAGGACTAAAAATCCCAAACGAGTAAAGTTAAAAGACCAATTTTGCAAATTTTCCTTACACATCAGTCGCCACGTAGGCATTTTAGCCGGAAATAGGGAAATCCAGGTTGCCTAGGATAAAATTGCTAGACGACCAAAAGATACTGGGTATTTTTGCAAAATCAAAAGTTAGAGGACTAAAAATCCAAACAGGGTAAAGTTAAAGGATCAATTTTTCAATTTTGCCATGTAGCTAAATATAATTCAAACCCAGTTCAAAGGCACTAGCAAAAATACAAACTTGGTTTGCTTAATGCAACCATTTTTGTGATTAGAGACTGTATATTTATTTTTTGATATATGCATGTTGTCATTTGTAGGGTACTTCTTATAAAATACTGAATGCTTACACATGATAGGTTGCAATCCTCAAATTTTAAATCTTTCTGAAGCTAGTTTAACTTAAATTACATATATGTGTGTGTGTGTGTGTTAAAGTGGGAAATAAGTTAGAAAATAAGAGTTTTTTTTTAGTGACAATAGTTTTTATCTTGTCACAATATTCACTCAATAGTGACAAGAATTAATATTATGGCAACAATCATTAACAATTAATAAAAGACTTATAGTGACAACTCAGTAATCAAAAAAAAATATCATTAAGATTTTGTAAGAAGATTCCATTATCACTAAGTTGCCATCATATGTGTGTCACTAATTATCAATTTTACACTATGTTGTCACCATTGATATTGTGCGAGATATGTTTTGTGATGACATAATTTTGTTATCACTAAATGCATATAATTAATGACAATTGTTTCATTATCACATGTTATATTGTCACCAATTTACTCATTTCCTTGTAGTGGTTGTTTATCACATTACGTCATATATACTCGTTGTTGAGCCTCGCTTATGCATCAAAATGGTTCAGATTGCGAGTTAACAAAGTTTGTATTTGCAGGTGATGATCCTCAACATGTGAAAACAAAGTTAAGGCATTGGGCACAAGCTGTCGCTTGTTCTGTGAGGCAGTCTTCTTAAAGGGGGCAGATCAGATGGATTCATTGTACAGAGAGAGAGAGAGAGAGGAAGACAAAGAAGAAGACAAAGAAGAAGACAGGATTAGGCTGAAATTTTATCTTTTACTAACGATGGGAATGGTATCGGCGGGCATGCAGCTTAATTTCTAGGTCCATCATAATCCGTCAAGGCATGAAGTGAAGAAATTTCTTCCTTGGTTGCAAGAGCTTTTTATTATAATTAGAAACCATGTATGTGGTTAATTAGACCATCATATATAGTTTTTAATTTTTCCCTTTTTTTCCCATTTTTTTTTTCTTACAGTTTCAACAGATAAACCACGTGAACTCTCGAGCCAAGTTTGAGATTTCATGTTCATGAAACTAAGTATCAACTAGGGCTCGATGGCAGTGGTGACAAACAATGAGTTTCTTTTAATTTGCGCCACCAAGAATATGTAGCTTTCAAACGAGTTGTGGGTTCCATATGATTTGTTACTTTAATTTTACATGACATTATTCAAGTTAATGTGTAAATCGTTTAATCACTATAATTATTTCTACTCATGGTAATTCAAAGAAGTCTTATTACAAATTGCTACTAATAGATATACAACCATATTTTACTCCTTAAATTGAGATCAATGTGTAGACATTGAAATTTTAGGGTTAATTGCAATTTTGGTCCCATAGGTATGCCTTTGTTCAATTTTGATCCCATTTGTTTCAATGTTCTCAATTTTGGTCCCATGTGTTTCAATATTTTGCTATTTTGGGACTTTTCTGAAATTCCATTTAATTTTAATGGCGAAAGCACGTGCACCTAACATGGGATGAAAATTCGGTCCAATTTTGGTCCCATTTGTTTCAATTTTCTCAATTTTGGTCCCATAAGTTTCAATTTTTTGCAATTTTGGAACTTTGTAGAAATTTGAAACATATAGGATTTAACGGCCACATGAGGCACGTGTGTCTTCGCCGTTAAAGATTAGACGAAATTTTAAAAATGTCCCAAAATTACAAAAAAATTAAACCATTTAGGACCAAAATTGAGAAAATTAAAACATATGATACCAAAATTGAGAACATTAAAATGAATGGAACCAAAATTGGACAAATGCATATTTACAGGACCAAAATTACAATTAACCCGAAATTTTATACCAAATATAAATTGAAATGTGTAATATTTCATTTAAAAAATAATCTATTATATTTTTATTTATATTTTGGAAACTTTCAAATTAAATTCCAAAATTAAATACAATATCGAATTGGTCATTAAATCAAATATTTCCATGCTTGGAAATAAAAATAATATCTTGCAAATAAATAAACTAGATATTATTGTTCTGGCAATGAAAAATAATATCTTGCAAATAAAAGAAAGCTAATTATTATTAGTTTAGCAATTCAAATCACAACTTTTTCATCAAGGAAATGAATTGCTAGCAAATATGGGCTGGCCAATCAAATTATGCCACGTGGCGTGTATTGGTGAGTGGAGGAGCAGATGTAGTACCATTTTGTAGCATAGGATCTAGACTGTTCCCCTACTCCTATAAATAAGAGTTTTCTCTACAAGCTAAAGACACATTGAAGCACAAGAAGTCTTCAAAGTAAAAGAAGCAAAGGAAATCCCACAATTCTCTAAAGAAGATTCGAAGTGATCAAGTCGAAGGTTCCAGCATTCTCCATGAAGATCATCAAATCTAGGCATTTGATCCACAATCAAGGTGTGAAACTAGTGAATCAACATTTTCCCAATTTAATATACAACGATCAAGGCAAAATTCCTCACATTCTTCACAAAGATTAACCAAATCAAGGCGTTCGATTTATAGACAAGGTGATAAGCTAGCAAATAGGCATTCTTGCCAAACATACGTCAAGTCAAGTCAATGGCGTTCACGATGTTCCTTCCAAATATATGTCTTGGTGAATCAACAGTGTTCACTGCGTTCTTCACGGCATTGATCAAAAATCTTGGCATTCGTATTCAAGCTGTGAAGCCTACGAATCGTGTTATTGAAGATCAAATCAAGTTTCAAGAAGATTAAACCATCAAATCCACTCCAGAATTGTTTGAAATTTCAAATTTCCAAATTCATGAAGGAAGAATCAGAGGATCAATTAAAGATTGTACCCGTATTATTTAATTTTTGAAATTTAATTTGTACTATTTTTCCTGTCTTCTAATTCAATAAACATAAGAATTTGTGTTATAGATTTTTCGCATGCCCAGTTGGACCATCTTTACATTTTATCTTTCTCTTTCATCAAGAAAATTTTCAAACATCAAGCGTTCACCTAAAACAACGCAAAGTTTGAGGTCGCAAGTTCGTAATTTTCGAACGCTGCAATAGAAAGTTTTAGCTTCACCGTAAGCAAAATGTCCAAGAAGTCGCACACATCTTCTATGGCCAGGTCACTTCAAGATCTTAAGAAAAATCCACCACATCTTGCCAAGTCAAAGGAAGATAATGAAGATGAGTCCACACCATCCACTTCTCGTTCAACAATAAGCTCTTCAAGCGTAGCATACGCTATGGTGATAAGAGCAACAACGTTGGAGGAACAAATTGCATGCTTTACAAAGGCCATTAAAGGACTCACCAAGCACGTTCTACAACAAGGCTCCAAGATCTCAGAGTTGATGAATAAAGTTGAACATGTGGAGGCTAACCCCATTATAGAGAAGCAACCTGAAGCTCAAGATGAAGCTAAAATGTCTATGAAGCAACAAGCAAGTGAAAAAAGGAAAATCTCCAGCTCAAGATTTGCAAATCTCATTAGATGGACGAATTCGCATCGACCAACTTAAGGAGTTCATAATGGGAACCCTCGAAGACAAGTTTGACGGAAACTCCAAGTCAACTATGTTATATGCTAAGCTGTACACCCAAAGGATTGACAACTTGAAGATGCCGGCTGGCTATCAACCTCCAAAGTTTCAGCAATTTGACTGCAAAGGCAACTCGAAGCAATACATGGCCCACTTTTTCAAGACATGCAACAATGTTGGAACCTACTGAGATCACTTGGTCAAACAGTTTGTCCGATCACTGAAGAAAAATGCGTTTGACTGATATACTGACTTAGAGCCAAGTTCAATTGATAGTTGGGGGTAACTCAAGCACAAATTCTTTACTTGTTTCTATAGCACCCAACGGATATTAAGCATGATTGAACTCACCAACTCCCGCAACTGGAAGGAAGAGCCCATCATTGACTACATCAACTGTTCGAGAAATTTGAGTCTCAACTACAAAGATCAACTGTCCAAGACTTCAGCTATTGAGATGTGCATCCAAGGTATGCATTGGGGCCTCCAATACATCCTTCATAGTATCCAACCTAAGACATTTGAAGAGCTAGCTACTAGAGCCCATGGCATGGAGTTGAGCATGCTAATAAGTGGAGTTGAAGAGCCACCCATACAAGAGCCTCAAAAGTTCCAAGATAGACATGAAGTCAACAAAGGGGGCAAGTCTTTTCTCAAAACTCAAACTGAAGAAGTTATGGCAGCATATGCAATGCCTATCAAATTCAAGCTTAGTGAAAAAAGGGGCATCAATCAAGAATGAAGATGGAGGAAATTGAATTTGAAAGAGATGCGAGCAAAAGAGTATCCTTTGCTCAATTCTGATGTCTGGCATATTTGATTATCTGCTCGATTTGAAACTCATCGAATCGCCTGATATGAAATGGTTCGATGAAGTTGGAAGGACTAATGATCCAAAGTATTGCAAATACCACAGTTTAGTAGGGCACCTGGTTCATGATTGCTTTGTATTTAAAGATAAAACAATGCAATTGGCTCGGTAAGGATAGATCTCGCTCAAGGAAGACAAGTGCTCCTCGATACAAGGCTCAACTATTTGAAATTTTGAAAGAGGATGCTCCTTGATAAGAGCATAAAACTATCAACAAAGTTTCTACATACGAGTATAAACTATCTACAAGTTCAAAACCAAATGAAAACTTCTTGGTACGAGTATAAACTATCTACAAGTTCAAAACCAAATGAAAACTTCTTGATATGAGTATAAACTATCTACAAATTCAAAAGAAGGCTCCTATGAGTATAAACTATCTACAAACTCAAATGCAACTTCTTGATATGAGTGTAAACTACCTGCAAATTCAAAAGAAGGCTCCTTGATATGAATTTTTTTTGAAAGTTTCTTGATATGAGTTTAAACTATCTTCGAATTGATGTTTGAGTACTCCTTGATATGAGTATAAACTATCTACAAATTCAAATGAAGGCTCCTTGATACGAGTTTAAACTATCAGCAAATTGATGTCAAAGAACTCCAGGATATGAGTATAAACTATCTACAAAGTCAGATGAAACTCCATGATATGAGTATAAACTATCTACAAACTCAAATGCAACGCCTTGATATAAGTTTAAACTACCTAAGCTCAAGTGGATGCATTGGATTAACTTTTCCGATAAATGATTTCGAGACTCTTTCACTTGCCCTCATTTGTCGAACCAAACGAAAATGAACAAGTCTCGAGGGGGCAATTTGTAGATATTGAAATTTTATGCCAAATATAAATTAACATGTGTAATATTTCTTTCAAAAAAATAATCAATTATATTTTTATTTATATTTTAGAAACTTTCAAACTAAATAAAATATTTAATTGGTGATTAAATTGAATATGTTCATGTTTGGCAATAAAAATAATATCTTACAAACAAATAAGATAGATATTATTATTTTGGCAACAAAAATAATATCTTGCAAACAAATAAGCTAGATATTATTGTTTTGTCAATGAAAAATAATATCTTGCAAATAAAGGAAAGCTAGATATTATTATTTTGACAAATCAAATCACAACTTTTCATTAAGGAAATGAATTGCTAGCAAATATAGGCTGGCCAATCAAATTGCGTTATCTCGTCAGGTAAACATGGCAAAAGACTCTCCCGTACACCTATAAATAGGAGTCTTCTCTACAAGCCAAAGACAGATGGAAGTACAAGAAGTCTTCAAAGCAAGAGAAGCAAAGGAAATTCTGCAATTCTCTTAAGAAGGTTCGAAGTGATCAAGTCGAAATTCTCGACGTTCTTCACAAAGATCAACAAATCTAGGCATTTGATCTGCAATCAAGGTGCAAAACTAGTGAATCAACATTTTTCCACGTCAGAGATACAGCGATCAGGGCAAAGTTCCCGGCGTTTTTCACAAAGATCAACCAACGTTCGATCTACAGACAAGGAGCTAAGTCAGCAAAGAGGCTTTCTTGCCAAATATATGTCAAGTCAAGTCAACAGTGTTCACAGCATTCTTAGCGGCATACATCGCAAATCTAGGTGTTTGATTCATAATCAAGTTGTCAAGCCTACGAATCACGTTATTAAAGATCAAATCAAGTTCCAAGAAGATCAAATCTACTCCGGAATTGTTTGAATTTTCAAATTCCCAAATTGGTGAAGGAAGAATCAGAGGATCAATTAGAGATTATACCCACATTATTTAATTTTTAAAATTTAATTTCTATTATTTTTCCTGTCTTCTAATTCAATAGACATTAGAGTTTCTGTCGCACAATGTACCTGCGAATGATATACCTTTAGGCCAAGAATGAGACCTAGATAATTAGACAAATTATAGCTTATGATTTTCAAATGTGGTATGTCTACTAGATGGTATATAGTGTTATAAAAGTGAATAACAGATCGTATGTGAGTTTCGTACATCGCATTCATTTCTATGTGCCATTGATTTTAGCATTTTCTATCTTCAATTAGATTCACGAATACATTTTAACAAACACATGCCATGTTTATAGTTTAAGTAAATACACTATAAATAGGACATGAATTTCTTGAATGTAATAAAGCATGTAATACGAGATTCAAACAGAGTATCAAGATAAATAGGCATATCCATTTTATGAGTATTTTGTTGAACTGTCACATTATACAAAGACAGTTATATGTAAAAATATTGTTTAAATGAATATTAACTTTGGTTCATTTTACCTGGATGTTTTACAGGAAAATTTTTATAGAATGGATAATATTCAATATAATAGACGCTTTGTTCGAAGAGATAGAAAGTATTTGTTGACCTTGCTTCATGAGCAAAATACTATTGAGCATATTAATGTTTTGCTTCAATATTATACTAACATGTCTAATAATATTAAGACGGAAATTAAGGTTATTGCTTAATCTTCTTCAAGATATGATTCCACGAGCAAGAGGTGACCATGGTAATTACCCCCCTCATAGGGGAGGTAGATAGCTTTTATATAACATGGGTCAGAATTGTTTTTTTAAAGAGAATATTGCCTCATCATCCCAGGGTAATATCTTGAAAAAGAATGATCCTATGGATAAGAAATTTATGGAACTCCTTGAGAGTAAAAAGCAGAAGGATGAGAATAATATTCCATCTTATGCTAGTGTGGTTGCTGAATTAGAATAGGACGAGACATTCTTTTTTGAACAGAGTTCTAGCAAGGAGATAATATTGCTCCTGGACAATAAGGATTTGAAATGGAAGGATGAGCCATGGACCTTACAACAACGGTATTTGGAGACAATATCATATACTGGTGGGACTTATAAGTCTCGTATGAGTTATAACTATTTTCTCACTCACACAGGATCTTGTGAATTCACTCATTTCTTTCCTATTCATATGAAGCAAGATAATAACTTCAGCAAGGTAATAATTAAAAAGGTTATAATCGTAGAAGATTGGGGATTGAGTACTCTGAGGGAAAAGGAATATTTCCACCCCGATCAAAGGGTTTCCATAAAATTTAATAATTGGGATTATATTGATGCTTTTAATAAATTTTTCTTTTATGAAAATCAAAAAAGGAAACATTCTTGGTTTATTAAAGTTTGCCCAGAAGTTTTATAACAAACTCTTCCAAATTGTTTTATCCAATGGTGGACGAATTTTGGGCCGTCCATAAAAACTCTTCCAAAACCATATAAGGGTCTGTACTCTGAATGGGTTAATTGTTCGCCCAATTTGATTAATTCCTTGAATGATAATTGTTGGGTAGAGGGAATAACCTCTCTTCATTTTTTCATTGAATTTTCAATTCCTTGGATTTGGAAATTGGCTCCAGAATTAGGTTATACCTATCAGAATATTCCATGTTTAAAAAGAATTTTCTTCACGAAATTCTGGAAAAAGATGGTCCAGAAGGAGGATAGTGTTTCCAAAAGTGACGAAATGATTGATCATATTCAATCACAAATTCAATTATATAAAGAACAGATAAAAAAGTAGTTGTTCCAGAGATTCTAATAGTCCCTTCCAACATATTTCAAGGAATCGCCAGATGAAGAAAGGAGCTATTTCCAAAGATGATATCACTAATTCCTATATTGAGAAAATGAAACAAGATATTTTGAAGAATTTTGGTGTTGAAGTGGAATTGGATATTTCAATGACCACATTTTCAAAAGATGATGATCATCTTTTGCAGGAGAATCTCAGGACCCTTATGCTAATGAGGCTGAGGTCCTACTTGAAGATCTTCTTGATAATCTTAAAGATAATATCAAAACCAGTATTAATAAAGCTGAAGGAAAAAAGGTAGTAAATTAATTAAAAAATGACGTATGTAATGACGCCTAAAGAATAATAATGGAGGATGACGCCCGCACTAACGTTTGAAGACTAATAATGGAGTTGTTGATGCCAGCAGTGACATTTGCAAAAATAATTGCAGTTGTATTATTGAAGGATTCAAAATCCATTGTAATAAGGCTTTTGTTTTTGAGTTATGTCTCCCATTATAAAAGGAGACCTTTAGGATTGGTTTAGGTAGGCTTTTCTTTACAGTTTTCTTTTCCAATTTTTTTTTTAATCTTTTTGTAAATCTTGTGTACATTTTGGAAGCTTTTGCCATAAGAAGAAGTTTTTTCTTCATTTGGGTACGATCTTTTTACTTTTTGTATTTATTATTTTATTTATTTTACTATTGTAGCCTGAATGCTAGGCTAAGGTGTGTGTGTTGAATTGTGTCAAACTATGTGATGAAGATATTATGGTGATATAATCCTCTTTCATTCTTAAGAATGATTCTGTTTAGTTTTAAACTTTTGAACAGTCTTGTATTCAGTTTTTGATAATCCTGTTTTGGCCCGCTTGTTGCCATGGTGAGGCGTTTCAGGGCTTATTTTGGATTATTTAGGACTGGATACCAACGACAATTTAAAAATTTATGCAATGAAAATTCTTCTATTAACAATTTAATCTTTTCTTGTAATTTAGAATTTTCTAACTTTTCATCAATGCTCAAATTATGAAATTCACTTTTAAGAAAATTTAATTGTTTGGCTTTTGCTATAAGCAAATCTCTTATTTCATTAAGAATTCTAGTAAAAGGTTCAGTTGTAAACTGAAAACTAAATTCTTTTCCTTCAAAGGTTCCAATGAAACCTTTTTCATCAACATTTTTAAAGGAAATATCTTTTTTCAAAAATGGGGTTCCAAGTATAACTTGGTTTATAATATTTTTAACTAATAAAAAACTAGTAGGTATACAAGTTTTTGCTTTACATATATACGCTTTAGGAAGTTTGAAATTAATATTCATTTTTTGTCCATTAGCATAACTCAATGTATGAGTGGTTTTATGAAAATACCTAGTAGGGATTATTCCTTCCTGAATTCAATTTAAATCTGCGTCACTATCAACAAGAGCAGTAAGATTTTAACAAAACTATTATCAATTAAAGGAGTAATTTTCACAAACCTTGTTTGCGAAGTTACCATCTCAAGGGTTGACAAAAAATCTTCTTCTTCTGAAAATTGAACTTGTTCACTAATATTATCTTCAGGAAGTTGTAAAATTACTTTTCCTTTATAAGATGTTTCAAGTTTAGAAATTCTTTTGTGAAAAAGAATTATTTTATGATTTCTTGTTTAAGATAATTAACATAATGTACAAGGTCCTATACCACCACCAGAAAATAAGAATTTGGCCACGGATCTGGCCATGGAAAAATTCCGTGGCCAATTTTGGCATTGCTAAATTTGATCACGGCTTTTGGCTACCGATTTCTAGACACAGATTTTTTCAAATTTGGCCCCGGATTTAACCGTGACCAAATTTTCTATTTTTCAAACAATTTTTAAGTTAGCCACGGATTTAACCGTGGCTAAAAATAAATATTTAAAAATATAAAAATAATCTAGCCACGGATTAATCCGTGGCCAAAAATAATTTTTTTTAAAAAATTTATAAATCTAGCCACGGATAAATCCGTGGCCAAAATAAATAATTTTTAAAAAATGAATTAATATAGCCATGGGTTTATCCTTGGCCAAAATTATTTTTTTTTTTTAAAAATAGTAAATATAGCCACGGATAAATCCGTGGCCAAAAATAATTTTTTTAAAAAAAATCAAATTAACAACGGAAAAATCCGTCGCTAATTTAACAATTTTTTTCAGGAATCATTTCATTTTAATACACCCCAAACCTACAATTTTTTTTTCATAAATCAAAATACCAACAAATAGAAATACCAACAAACTACATATCAATGTAATACTAATAATCGATATGGCATATTATATCATATATATATAACAATTAATATTATTCTATTAGTTTAATTCAAAAATTCATACAAAATAATTCATAAACCAATACATATATAACAAATGTCTTTAAAAGTCAAATGTAGGAATACCATCGTCTCCATCATCATTATCATCGTCGTCATTGTTGCCTTCATTTTCATCCCAAGCAATAGGAGCAGACGAAGTAGAGCCCTTCTTACGCCGCGAAGCTAATCGACGAGTGAGTTTTTTGAGGTTGGCCACCATTAGGGACATGGTCTTTTGAAGGCCGGAGATCTCTTGACTATGCTTTTCTTCCATCTCGGCAATCTTCTGACTGTGTTTCTCCTCTAAATCACTCATCTTTTGTGTGAGCCCATCTGTCTTGGGGTCAACCCAAGTATTCAAGTCAATCTATGAGCCGGAAGACTCAACTATCACAATAGAGGGTCCACCGGCAACCCTATACCACCGACCCTACTTTGGACTACCGAGTGTTTGCTTCCAAATCTAAACGTACATATTTTTTAATAAAGCATATATATAATTTTTAATAATTATATATATCTAATAAATACTCTTTTGAATGTACCTCCAACTTGTCGAGCTGCTGAATAGGTCCTCCCTGCGCATTCCCGGTGACTCGAGAACAAGCTTCGTCATAATTAGCTTTGAAGCTCTCCTGCAAAAAAAAAATACATAATTGTTATAAAAGCATTTTTGGTAATAATGTGACGATAAATAAAAACAAAAAACTACCAAAGTAGTCTTTGCTCGCTCATCGACATAATGCTCAGTTCCATCCTCGTTCTTGAATAGTGGAGAGTCTCAAATGTTTCGTCTATCGAAGGCCGATGTCCATATTTTTCTGTCTGCAATAATGAGATAAAACCGAAAAATCAACACTACTTTAATTAATTAAATAAAATACAAGGAAAAAGTAATCACTTACCAAATGATCTTGCCACTTTAGATGAGATCTGGATCCTCCCTTATGGCCAGGGAATCCCTTTTCGTCACATGTTGATGCTTGGTTTGTCCTATTCTGATGGCTTATCCTCTGGAACTCTGGGGTGCCCCATATGACCCGCAAAGCATCCAAAGATTCCTCACCTATCTAATTAGGCCTACGGTTGTCCCTACAAGCTTTAGCCAGTCTATTTTTCAAGATCTCCGAACCTTTATGCTCGAAGTTCTTCCAAACTCGGCCCAAATGATCAGGCCGCCAAAAGAATTTTCTCTAAAAACAATCATGGAAAAAAAAAATCATATACGAACAAATTGTAGTAATAGTCAAATTTCAATTAAAATAAGTAAATAAACATACCTTAAACTGAGCAAACCATATTTCATGAGTTTTTAGCGGGACCTCTTTCCAAGTAGGCCATGGTCGCTTGAAACCATTCTCAATTATCTGACCGATCTCTTTATTACATTTATCCTCGAAGTCAAACCTATTGTACAAGTGGAAAAACAAAATTATACATTACAATGCACATAAAATATATAGAATAGATATCTATTTATTGATAAGATAGCAAAGTTATATAAATCAATTCACTTACTCTTTTCCTCGTGGCATTATTAGAATCTGATGTCCACCAGTATTACTATTTTGAGACATATCGATGGATCAATCTTCATTCATTGGTGTCGATGGGGCAGGCCTTAAGGTAGGGGATGGAGAATCTGATCTCGAACTACCTAAATCGATGTTCAGATTGGTCGGTGGAGGCATATGCCGATTAGACCCTGAGTCTGATACTTTGTCCTTGCCTTTTTTTGATCTCCCGACCATCAGTTTCAGAAATCTCAACAAATAAACGAGAAACTTAATAAAATGTTAACAAAGTGTACAACAATTGATCACACATCAATTATGAATAAATACAAAATAGCAATTCACAAGCATCAACTACATAATAACAATTCACAAGAATTCATGACAATAAATCAAAAACAACTACATCAACAATTAAAATATGAATATTATTCATCATCTTCATTCTCATCAACTTCATCTTCATCATCATCGTCATATTCAATCACATAATCTCCTTCGACGTCATCAAATTCATCCTCCTCGTTATCGTCACCCTCGTCATCGTCACCCTCGTTCGCTTCATCTCATATCTTATCATCTTCAAGTTCATTATGAAATGCATTATTGTCAAAAATCACCTATTCTAATTGACCATCAACATCTACCAAAAGCCCCGTAGGTTCATTATTGATGACAGAATTCGCAAAAGGTGAAGATTCTTGCAACAAATCATCAGTAACAACTTGTTGATTGGCTACTCTACTTCGTGGTCTAGTTTTAATTACAAAATTCCAATTCAATTTATCCCTCCTTGTGCCCGAATATGGTACATCATATACTTGAGATGCATGTTGTGCAATAATGAACGAATCATCTTTTGGGTATCTCTCATTAAATTTGATCTCTACAATGCCATATTGCGGGTGTATCTTCATACCCCTCTTAGAAACGGAGTCCAACCAGTGACATTTGAATAAGAAATTTTTTTTTTCCAGGTACACAGGGATATTCTAACTGAATCGCTTCTTTAAGTATGCCACAGAAATCCGTAGCCCGTCGCCTCGAACTCAAACACCAGTATTGTAAGTGTTCATACGTTGTGTGTTCTCGTCTATATGAAAGGCATATCCATTCACAGTATACCTTTGCCATGTCTTAACCATACGATTTGGTCCCCACGCCAAATCAGGTAAATTTTGATTAGCGATATTATTTGTGGGATCATGAACCTACACAAATAATTGCACTGTCGTAATATTTATAAAAAATGTTTATATATACATTTTTTATTTTAATTAATACAGTACTTATATATTGTTCAAACCATTCTACAAAATTCACGTCGACCGACTCCTCAACTTCTTGGTCGGTTAAATTTGGCCAATGGTACTGAACTGATAACCTATACATTCTATATATTAAAATAAATATTTTAGGATTTAGAATTTAATAAAAATATTAACAAGTTAATATTAGTCTTTAAATACTTACTCGATGATAGGCATGACCTCGTTGCAATTAATAAGAACGTGTAATGCAGACTTTCTCAACTCATCATCACTCAAAAATCGCTCCTCGCATTTACCACCGGGCTTACCAACTTGCTTGCAAACTGACAATGTGTAGGGTATCTCTTCAGCACTTCCATCATTCTCATTACACCTAACTCTTGTACTCTTCGACCGAATGTGGCTTTCAAAATAATACGATGTAAAGTATGATGATTCTTGATTTAAGTACGCCTCACATATTGAGCCCTCCACCCTTGCTTGATTCTTTACCATGCCTTTCAAGTCATGTAGGAACCTATAATCGTATTTTGTATGACAAAGTTACTAATTCGTTTGGGATCTCAAAAAAGAAAAATAGAGGTTGGCAAATCTTTAAAAAAATATTTATCTCTCGAATGGATACATCCACCTATATTGAACAGGTTAACACATCGCCGCTTCAAAAGATAAGTGTATCAGCAAGTGTTCCATGGAATCAAAAAATGCTGGAGGAAAAATGCGTTCCAATTTACATAAAATCGAAGGGATATTCCTATCCAATTACGACAAACTTTCCTCGCGAAGCTCTGTGCAACACAAATCTCTGAAGAACTGACTTATTTCAGTTAGAGGCTTCCAAATATTTTGTGGGAGTGCATTAAATGCTATTGGGAGTAAATATTGTATGAACACGTGACAATCATGACTCTTCATACAGTACAACTTGAGCCACGATTGATCAACACAAGCTCTCAAATTAAATACATAACCATCAGGTATCTTCAAACCTTGAACAAATGTGCATAAATTGCTTTTTTGTTTGGTCGTCAAAGTGTAACTAACTTTTGGTTTAGCACCTTACCATTGGCTATCATTTGTAAATGCAACTCAGGCCGCCTACAATACTCAACTAAATCCAATCTTGCCTTCTCATTATCTTTTGTCTCGTCTTTAATATCCACGACAGTGTTGATTATTTTGTCGAAAAAATTTTTTTCGATGTGCATAACATCCAAATTATGGCGAACGACATTGTCTTTCCAATACAGCAACTCCCAAAAAATGCTTTGTTTGGTCCAATTATGATGTACGTCATATCCTTGCAATTTTGGATGCTTGACTGGCATATTGGTAACTTTTAGCATTCCACGCACTTTTTCCCATGTCTGATCGCCTATCATTACTAATGGAGGGTTTGATCGTTCACGGCGTCCTTTGAAAAATGCATCTTTGTTTTGTCTAAATGGGTGATTCTCAAGCAGAAACTGATGATGACAATCGAACCAAGAAATCTTCCCACCAGTTTTCAGTCTGAATGCCTTTGTTTGCCGCATACATATAGGACAAGCCAATCAACCTGATGTCATCCATCCCGACAACATCCCATACGCAGGAAAGTTATTGATAGTCCACATCAAGGTGGCCCAGAATTGAAAATTCTGCCTTATGGAAATGTCATACGATTCAACTCCTTCTAACCACAGAATTTTCACCTCGTCAATTAGAGGCTGTAAGTACACATCAATCCTTTCTTTTGGGTTACGTAGCCCCGGAATCAAGCATGTCAAAAACATATATGGTGTAGTCATACACAATTCTGGCGGCAAGTTGTATGGAGTAACAATCACGGGCCAACACGAGTATTGCTTCCACGAAGTATGATTAAATGGATTAAATCCATCGGCACATAATCCAAGCCTAATGTTTCGTGGCTTAGCAACAAATTCAGAATGCTTTTCATTGAAAAGTTTCTATGCCAGACCATCAAATGGATATATGACAAATAACACCAGGCTCTCCTCTGTGCTCATGATGCCACCTCATTTGATTAGCTGATTTTGAAGAAGCATACAACTTTTCAATCTTGGAATAAGAGGCATGTAGTGCATCCTTCTGTAAGGAACACGATTCCTACTACCACTTTTAGATGGTTTAAATCTTGGATGACTACAAAACTTACATTCCTCTAAACATGAATCTTCACTGTAATACAACATACACCCTTCGATACAATAATCAATTTTCACCGAAGTTAAACCTAACTTCTTAACTATTTTTTTTGATTCATAATAGTTGTTAGGAACATGATTATCCGATGGATTTAACGACTTCATAAGTTCTGTCATTCGATCAAAACAACCCTGAGATAAATTGTAGTTGGATTTTAATGACATCATTTGAAGAGTTATTGATAACTCCATTTGATTGTCACAACCCGGCCACAATGCTCAATGCGTGGCCTCTAATATGTCATAAAATTGTTGATCTTGCATATTAGGATATTGATCATTATTTCGCTCAATCTCGGTATCGTGACCCTCTTCGACATTCAAATCGAGACGATAATGCATACCATGGTGTGATGTATTCACACACATATCATTATATACCAAATTCTCATAATTATTGAGTCCATACAAAAAATTAGCCCAATTCGAAGAACTAGCACCACCGAGCTCCACTTTTTGAGTTTCTGGAGCCAACTTGCCATGTGAAGTCCAATACCAACATTCAGGTTGAAACCCAAATTTCATCAAAGCGCAACGCACAGTACTAGTATCCCTATATTTCTTATTAGTATACTTTAAACACGGACACCTAATGAGGCCTTTATCAACTATATACTGCGGTTGTGTAGTTGCGAATTAAGCAAACTGATTAATACCATTCATAAATTGTTTGGTGTTATTTTTTCGATCAGCAGTTAACCTATTATACATCCAACTTCGAATTTCCCGTATATCCATATTCTGTAAACATAAAGTGAAGTTAAGTTAACATCACTGCTAGACTTCACATCTAGATAGATTAAGTTTGTCATTTAATATTTGTTCAACATGCTTCATTAATGACACAGTACATAAACACTTATCTCTCACTAAATTATGTCAAATTTATGTTCGACATTTTTTCTATCAAACATATTTCACCTAATTTTAACCCCACAACAACAACAAAACTCACCCCAAAATAAATTATTCATAACAATCCATAATCCAAACAAACATATTCATAACAATCCATAATCCAATCAAACGTGTTCAAAACAATCCATAATCCAAACTTATTCATAACAATCCATAATCCAAACAAACTTGGGCATAATAATTCATAATCCAAATAAATTTGTTCATAACAATACATAATCCAAACATGTTCACAACAATGGTTAATCCAAACAAACTAGTTTATGTATAACAATTCATAATCTAAACTTGTTCGAAATAAATTTGACCTCAGCAAAAATCATAACAATTCATACCTTGTTTAAACTTCACCTCCACAAATTCAATAATGCCAAATACACCAAAACAACAAACAAAATTAAAATTACATCTCAACGAATAAAATAAAAATTAAAAGCTAAAAATAATAATAACGTGTGTGTGGCGTGTCTTTGGGAGGGCTAGGGGGTGGGGGGCTGCTGTTGGGGGGTGGGAGGGCCTCTGCTTGGGGTGGGGGTGGGGGTGGGGAAGGGGGTTGCTGGGGGTGGGGGGAGGGGCTTCTGGGGTGGGGAAAGGGGCTGCTGGAGGTGGGGGTAGGGCTACGGGAACGGGGGGAGGGGGGCCGGGGGCAGCCATTTTAAAATGATTCTGTTAGCCACGGATTTTTCTGTGGCTAAAGGCAAAAAAATCCGTGGCTAAGATTGAAAAATATAATAATCGTGATGAAAATAATAAGATTTTGAAATGGCTCAAACTTTTTGTGCCCCTTAATGTCGGATCGGGCGACTTAAGTGAGTCATTTAAAATTTAAAAAAAATTAAAAAATTGGTTTAGCTACAGAAAAATCCGTGGCTAAGCCTTCCGATCTAAAAAATATTAAATTTCCACCCATGGGCACGGAGAGACCAATTTTTTTTTTTTAAAAAAATTATTTATTGGCCATGGATTTATCTGTGGCCAGGGGTCAAATATTTATGTTGACTTTTTTCGAATCGTGCGTTTTCGTTAATTAAGTTAGATGAATCCGTACAATTGGAGTAATACATCTTCAACTCTAATCAATTTTCTTGAAAGTCCATTTTTCTAATAATTCCTATATAAGTTAATTGAGCTTAGCATACATTGACACAAGACTACGAAGTCATTCATATATATATCACTGAAAAGAGAAAAAACATATTCTCGTTAAGCAAGCTGTAATTTTTAACGCATAAGATGGGAAAATATAATAATCGTGATAAAAATAATATAATTTTGAAATGGCTCAAACCTTTTTGTGCCTCGTAATGTCGGATCAGGTGATTTAAATGAGCCATTTAAAATAAAAAAATGAAAAAATTGGCTTAGCCATGGAAAAATCTGTGGCTAAGCCCTCCGATTTAAAAAATATTAAATTTCTACTCCTGCGCACGGATAAATCTGTGGCCAAGACAAATTCATTTTTAAAAAAAATAAAAATATTTATTGGCCACGGATTTATTCGTGGCCAAGGGTCAAGTATTTATGTTGACTTTTAACGAATCGTGCGTTTTCGTTAATTAGGTTAGACAGAACCGTATGATTGAAATAATACATCTTCAAAACTAATCAATTTGCTTGAAAATCCAATTTTTTGATAAATCCTACATAAGTTAATTGACCTTAGTATACATTGACCTCGGACTACGAAGTCATTCGTTTATATATCACCGAAAGAGAAAAACATATTCTCGTTAAGCAAACTGTAATTTTTAATACATAAGATGGGAAAATATAATATTCGTGATGAAAATAATAAGATTTTGAAATGGCTCAAACATTTTTTCAGCCCGAAATGTCGGATCGGGCGATTTAAGTGAGCCATTTAAATTAAAAAAAATTAAAAAATTGGCTTAGCCATGGAAAAATTCGTGGCTAAGCCGTACGATTTAAAAAATATTAAATTTTCACTCCTGCCCATAGATAAATCCGTTGCCAAGACAAATTTTTTTAAAAAAATAAAATTATTTATTGAAATCCGTGGCTAGGGGTCAAATAATTATCTTGACTTTTTTCGAATCGTGCGTTTTCATTAAGTAGGTTAGACGGAACCCAGCGTTTTTAAAATCAGACCGGATATATAACCGGTGACCTTACTGGTTACCGGTTTGACCGGTTCGATCACCGATTTAACCGGTATGACGTTATAAATAAAATAGATATATTTAATTTTTTATAAATATTATATATATTGAAAAATATTACAACTAAATTAGTAAAATATCAAAATTTTAATATGGACTAGCTACAAAATCAAGTGGAATGTGAACATGCTTTTTTAATATTAATCGTAATGTATATACAAATAAATATAGACAAAATTTTAAGTGCATAGATCTTGAGATAATCACAAAAATATGTATGTATGTATATATATATATATATATATATAGATGATAATACATGTAGAGAGAAAAAGAGAGAGGGGCTAGAATTTGGTAGGAGATCAAGAGTAAAGACTAATTAAGTGAGAGAAAATGGTAAGTGCCCATTAATTTGGGATTCTTCCCTATCCAATATATCAAGAATATATTTTCTTCTATTTCTTTTCTTTTTGCCGTATGAAACCTAAAATGAAAAAAGTAAAAATAAAAACCATCTTTAAATCCTATTCCATACCTTTCAACGCAAAGAAAAAATTAAATCTCCATGAACGGAAGTGCAGAAAGAAGAAGAAAGAAGAAAAGAGGAAAAAAGAGAACCACCATGCGTTTCCGTTAAACTAACTAGGTAAGATTAAAAAGAAAAAATGGAAATAGGAACCGGTTTTTGACAATCTACAAGCGATTTTTATGGCTTACCTGGACCGGACTCGAAGCCGGTCACTGCTTGAACCGATCAGACCGGCCAGTCCGGTTCGATTTCAAAAACACTGACGGAACCATACAATTGGAGTAATACATCTTCAAAACTAGTCAATTTGCTTGAAAGTCCATTTTTTTTTATAATTCCTATTTAAGTTAATTGACCTTAGCATACATTGACACCGAACTACAAAGTCATTCATATATATCACTAAAAGAGAAAAACATATTCTTGTTAACCAAACTGTAATTTTTAACGCATAAGATGGGAAAATATAATAATCGTAATGAAAGTAATATTATTTTGAAATGGCTAAAACCTTTTTGTGCCGCGTAATGTCGGATCGGGCGATTTAAGTGAGTAATTTAAATTAAAAAAAAATTAAAATATTGGCTTAGCCACGAAAAAATGCTTGGCTAAGCCCTCCGATTTAATAAATATTAAATTTCCACCACTGGCCATGGATAATTCCGTCACCAAGACCTTTTTTTTTTTAAAAAAAATAAAATTATTTATTGGCCACGGATTTATCCGTGGCTAAGGGTCAAATATTTATGTTCACTTTTTTCGAATCTTGCGTTTTCGTTAATTAGGTTAGACGGAACCGTACGATTGGAGTAATACATCTTCAAAACTAATCAATTTGCTTGAAAGTCCATTTCTTTGATAATTTCCATATAAGTTAACTGACCTTAACATACATTGACACCGAACTACGAAGATATTCGTATATATCACTGAAAGAGAAAAACATATTCTCGTTAAGCAAACTGTAATTTTTAACGCATAAGATTGGAAAATATAATAATCGTGATAAAAATAATATGATTTTGAAATGACTCAAACCTTTTTGTGGCCCGTAATATTGGATTGGGCAATTTAAGTGAGCCATTTAAAATTAAAAAAAAATTAAAAAAATGGCTTAGCCATGGAAAAATCCATGGCTAACCCCTCCAATTTAAAAAATATTTAATTTCCACTCCTGCCCATGGATAAATCCGTGGCCAAGACAATTATTTTTAAATAAATAAAATTATTTATTGGCCAGGATTTATCCGTGGCTAGGGGTCAAATATTCAGATTGACTTTTTTGGAATCGTGCGTTTTCATTAATTAGGTTTGACGGAACCGTACAATTGGAGTAATACATCTTCAAAACTAATCAATTTGCTTGAATGTCCATTTTTTTGATAATTCCTATGTAAGTTAATTGACCTTAACATACAATGACACCGGACTACGAAATCATTCGTATATATTACTGAAAGAGAAAAACGTATTCTCGTTAAGCAAATTATAATTTTTAACGCATAAGATGGGAAAATATAATAATTGTGATGAAACTAATATGATTTTGAAATGACTCAAACCTTTTTGTCGCCCGTAATATCGGATCAGGCGATTTAAGTAATCCATTTAAAATTAAAAAAATTAAAAAATTGGCTTAGCCATGGAAAAATCTGTGGCTAAGTGCTCCGATTTAAAAAATATTAAATTTTCACTCCTACCCATGGATAAATCCGTGGCCAAGACAAATTTATTTTTAAAATAAATAAAATTATTTATTGGCCACAGATAAATCCGTGGCCAGGGGTCAAATATTTACGTTGACTTTTTTCGAATCGTGCGTTTTCGTTAAGTACGTTAGACGGAACCATACGATTGGAGTTATACATCTTCAAAACTAGTCAGTTCGTTTGAAAGTCTATTTTTTTGATAATTCGTATATAAGTTAATTGACCATAGCATACATTAACACCGGACTACGAAGTCATTCGTATATATCACTCAAAAAGAAAAACGTACTCTCGTTAACCAAACTGTAATTTTTAATGCATAGAATGGAAAAATATAATAATCGTGATGAAAATAATATGATTTTCAAATGGCTCATGTAACGACCCGGTAAAATTCTTTATTTAAATATTTTATATTATACATTGGGTGTCTATTATTTTGATGAATAATTTTCTTTTAGAACTATTTTGTGAAGTATTGTTTTATAGAAATTATTCTTCAAAACTATTTTTTTTTATTTTCGAACAAATGCGTATTTATTGCATAAATTTTTAGGAAATATTATAAAATCCAAATATTCTTAAAATTTTATGCATTTAATTTTTCTAAACTACCAAAATTTATTTAATAAATTATTTTCAACTTTTACTTATTTTCCGAGAAATTTTAGTAGTTTTCGAAAAACATTGTCTTTAAGTTCTTAATTTGAAATCTAATTTTTAAAATGCTTAATTATTATCAAAAAAATGAAAATAATAATATAAATAAATATTTTAGATTTTATTTGACTTATAAAAATTAATTTTCGAATTTTTAGAATTTTATTTATATTTTTGGGCGATTTTCGGAAAAAGGGCAAAACAAGGGTATTTTGGTCTTTTCACTTCTCCAACCCCAAATTTCGGTTTTTCTGAGACATAAAAAATAAAAAATACTTAATAAATAAGATTTTTCAGATTTTATAGGTTTTGTTTGATTTTAGTTGATTTTATTCTATATTTTATCAAAATATCTCTACTAATACACTCTTGAAACCTAGCCTCATATACATATATAAATATATATTAGTGGTGATATACATAGCTACATACACACACACACATACCCACATACATATACATGGTGGTTAGTAAAGTGAGGTGTATGTATATACAACTATGTATAAATGTATGGAGGATGTAATTTAAGTGAATATAATATGTAGATATTTGCCTCTAATACTTGGAAGATCAATACACAAGACCTTATACACCCACAATCCTCATTTTTCAGCCCCATTTAGCCCCAAAACCGTGCTCTCCCTTGCTCACATCCTCACTCTCTCATTTTCTCTCAAAACACTATCATTTTCTCTCAAAATAATACACTACTTGGAAGAACTAAGGTAGGAACACTTCTTTATGCCTTAAGTAGAGGGTTTTCTTCTTCTTTCTTGAAAATAATGGGAAAGCTTCCATACTCTTGTGCCCAAGCCATGTAAAAGAACAAGCTTGAATGGCCTAGAGTGAGAGCTTTTGCCGAACATGCCTCCAAGTTGAGGGTTTTAGTTATTTTGCCATCTTCATGTTATTTTAAAGCTTTATAGTTAATTTTCCATGGTTTAACTCTTGTTGGGAGGAAGTTGAAGGATGGATAAACTTGTGAGCATGATCTTGAAGATATTATGTGATTAATATGCTTATTTGGAGTACTATGTGCTTACTATGCTTTCTTGGAAATATTATGTGATTATTGTGCCCTTTTGCAATAATATGGAATTCTTATGCTTTATTTGAACCACTATACAAGTTTTATGCTTTATATGAAGTAGTATGAGATCATGATGCTTTATTTGAACTATTAGGTGAATATCTTATGTTGTTCTTGAAAGTCTTAGTAAAGAAAGCTCCACATATCTATTATTTGACAAATAGAACTTTTATTTTACTTTATACTATAGATTTATGCCTACTTTAGTACTTTACATATGTATATATAAACATATACATCTATGTACGTATATATCTATATATATATAAATATTTAAATTGTTATCATATATTCATTTAACTAAGTTCATTATATGTTAATTATATATATATATATATATTTATTTAACTAAGTTCATTATATGTAGATATATATATATATATGTTACGTATATATATATATATACTTATTATAGACCACTTTTATATATAGATATATATGTTACGTATATGTATATATATACTTATATTCATTTTATTAGTTTTATATTTATATGTAGATAATTCTTATCATATCTATATATATAGTTATCTATACTTTATATAGGTATATATATGTAGTATTCATATATTTATATATCTTATATTTTAATCTATATATTTATATATATTTATACTATTTATATTTTAATCTTTATATTTATATACTCATACTAGTTATATTCATATATTTATATTTATATTTTGTCTATTTACATATTTTTGCTACTAGCTATTTACATATTTAACATTTCTAAGTAAATATGCTTAATAAGCAAATATAAAGCTTTCATTTATAAGTGTGGAGCTTACTTTACTAAACTATGATGTAAACTTCCAAAGATTATGTGCATGTGTGAACAAATTGCAATTCTATGAATGGGCCCATATCTGCTGGAATGGTCTGGGGGGTGTTCCACCGGGACATACTATTGAGTAGCCGGGAGAGTTCACACCCCTTCCATCTCCTAATCCCCCATTGGGTAGACAGAGGGATCTACTCAAGAGAGAGGGTCGTAGGAAAATACTAGGCCTATGCCCGGGATACGACCATTGGAGGATAAGGCTGGCGGGAGAAATGTGCTGGTTGTTATGTCGGCCCGGGTAGTTATAAGGGTCACTGTCAGGTGACAAAAGTTAGAAAGTGTGAAACTATATGTGTGCTATGTGTAACTAATGTGCACTTGACACCCGAGCACCTTATGTGCATAAAGAAATGTTTCTACTCAACATATGTTGATTCCGTGTTACATAATGATTTAGATGCTTCCGACGCTAGCCTTTACGACGATGAGGAGGAGGAACCTTTTGAAGCTTTTTACTAGGAAGAAAGATGTAGGATTTCCACTGCGTAGTGTAGTTGGTGGTTTTTGCTTTTGCTATGTAGATATAGTAGAACTAGCAAGTCGATACTCTCTTTTTTTTGGATGTACCCTTATGTTATGTAATGTAGCCTAGTACGTTTTTGTAAATAACAATGTATGTATGTATGTATGTAACCACTAACAAGAATAATAATAATAATAATAATAATAAAGGGTTTTCGGGGTCGTCATAGCTCAAACCTTTTTGTGGCCCGTAATGTCGGATTGGGCGATTTAAATGAGCCATTTAAAATTAAAAAAAATTAAAAAATTGGCTTAGCCGTGGAAAAATCCGTGGCTAAGTCCTCCAATTTAAAAAAATATTAAATTTTCACCCCTGGCTACGGATAATTTCATGGCCAAGACCTATTTTTTTTTTTAAAAAATAAAATTATTTATTTGCCACAGATAAATCCTTGGCTAGGGGTCAAATATTTATGTTGACTTTTTCGAATCGTGCGTTTTTGTTAATTAGGTTAGACGGAACCGTACGATTAGAGTAATACATCTTCAAAACTAATCAATTTGCTAGAAAGTCCATTTTTTTGATAATTTCTATATAAGTCAATTAACCTTAGCATACATTGACACCGAACTACGAAGTCATTCATATATAATACCGAAAGATAAAAACATATTCTCGTTAAGCAAACTATAATTTTTAATGCATAAGATGGGAAAATATAATAATCATGATGAAAATAATATGATTTTGAAATGCCTCAAACCTTTTTGTGGCCCGTAATGTCGGATCGGGCGATTTAAATTAAAAAATTAAAAAATTGACTTAACCACGGAAAAATTCATTGCCAAAATATACATTTTTAAAAAAAAAATTAAATATTTCCTAGCTTTGGTTTTATCCGTGGCCAAGATGGAAAAAAAATTCTTTTTTTTTTCCCAAATTTAGCCACGGATAAATCCATCGCCAATTTATACAGTTTTCAAAAAAAAATTAAATATATACTAGCCACGGTTTTATCCGTGGCCAAGGTGGATTTTTTTTTAATTCAACCACCAATAAAACCGTGGCAAAAAAAAAAAACAAATTTAATTATTTTCTAGCCACGGTTTTATCCGTGTCCAAAATAGAGTCAGTACTTGTGCTACAACAAAAGGATGTGGGACATTCTTCAAATATCTCATGAAGGTACGTCACAAGTAAGACAGGAAAGAATTGCCTTGTTAACTCATCAGTATGAATTGTTTAAAATGGAAATAGATGAAACTATAAATCAAATGAACCCAAGATTTACAAAAATCATCCATCATTTGTTTTCTCTTGGAAAACCAATTTCCAAAGAGTATCAAGTGAGAAAAATCTTGCAATCATTGCCTTTAGAGTGGGAACCTAAAGTGGCGGCTATTCAAGAGGCAAAAGACCTCAATGTCCTGACCATGGCACAACTCATAGGGTCTTTAACCTTTCATGAGTTGACATTGATGACCAGAAGTGAAAATTCTAAAGAGAAAAAAACCATTACCTTCACTGCTGATCATAGTTCCAATGGAAGTTCCAATGGTAGTACTAATGATATCACTGAAGAACAGGAGAGAATGAAGAGCTTGCTTTATCACCAAGAGATTGAAGCAAATTTCCTCTAGACAAAGATTTCAGAAAGACAACAATGGAAATCAGAGAAAAGGCTATTCAATCTCTCCAAAAATAGATTCCATCAAATGCCATGAATGTGGAAATCCAAACCACATTCGGCCAAATTATCCATTGTTAAAAAGACCTCTTCTTAAGGGGAATAGAACACCTAGACTATGACGGTAACTTGGGATGACTCCAACTCAGAACAACTGGAAAATGAAGATAACTTCATCGGTTTCATGACAAATGAGGTAACCACCAAACTCAGTTGTTACTAAAGTGATAACAATGATTTTAAAACTGAAAAACTCTTGATAATGTGCCAAAAGAAAATACGAGAGTTTATCTCACGGAATAAAACTCTTGAAAATGACATTTTGTGCGTTACAAAAGAAAAATAAGATTTGTTCACAAGTTTTACTACCCAAGTTGATATATTAAGAAGTGAAAAACAAATTCTTGAAAAGGACAATGACTTGCTTGCATATGATACTGAATATCTTGAACATACTATTTTTCATTTAAAAAATACTCTAAAAAGGAAAATGACCAAGAAAAGTCATTCCCACACAAACAAAAGATGTTACTCGTGTGGAAAAATTGGGCACATTCAATATCATTGTTATCATAGAAAACTTGGTACCAAGAAGATGTGGGTACCAAAAGCGTCTGCTGCTAACAAATCAAGACCCATCATTGAGGGCGTACCTAAAAACAATTAATCATGCTGGAATCAAATGCGAAAATGGAAATTATTTCCATTTAAATTATCTATTACATAAATAGTATATCTATATGTGTGTAAATAAAATATGTCTTATATATTTTTCTTTATTAAAAAAAACTAAATATATATACATAATTTATATATATCCATCCTTGATATTTCTATATCACACACACATGTTTTCCCTCATAAACACACTCTCACACACAAAGGCACAAAATTCTTCTCAGTGTACATCTCCGTAAAGAGGAGGGAAGTTAAAACCCTAGCCATGGCAAAGAAACCCCCCGTGACCATGGTGTCGTCGTCACCTCGGTTTGCCACCTCGCCTACCGACAACATCACAATGCCCGACAGCCAGGAGAGTTACTTCCATTGTGAATCGAAGGAGTTTGGTCCTCCATCCCCTTTGAAACAAATAAAGACAAGACACCACCGCGATAGTGTCTCCTATGACTCAGGTCCGGTGAGACTTGGAAAACAGGTCGAGCCATCAAAACCCGTTCTACGATCTCAGAGAAATTGGGAAAATCCTAAACCCAATTATGCGGGCATGCAAAGAGGTGGTTGAAACATTCCTCCTCTAGTGTGTGAGTCTATCCAAGATTTCTCTCCCACCTCTCTTCGATGCCTCTTTTTTTCAGGTACATGACATTCCTCACCCAATCTTTGATAAACTGTCTCATGAACAAAAATTCTCCTTAGACTATGCTGAGTTCATGTTTAAGAGTCAATTTGCTAATCTTAAGATTAATAGGGGCCGTACAATTGATCTAAATAATTTTCATGCTTCCCCGGCTATCGATTTGATTAAAAATCTTGGGTGGGATAATATCATGTGTGTGAACACTGATGCATATCCTGACATTGTAAAACTATTTTTTGCAAATCTGCCATTTTCTAAAAACAAGGACACTAATGAAATTCTTGTCGAATCCTACGTTCTTGAAAAAAATTGTCTTTAACAACTAGCATTGTTAATACACTTTTTAACCTTGAAAATGTGGGTGCATGCCATTTTGAACCGGTGAAGTCTATAAACACCCAGATTTTAATTTCCAAGATGCCGTTAACATTTTTTTGTGGGGGGGGGGGGGGGGGGTGGTGGCGGAACTCGTCGTCTTGCAGGAGGTGAAGGGAATAGACATCTTGATGCCCATCATCAATTATTGCATCGTCTTGTCACTAGCTCGTTGTTGTCTGGTTCTATGTCTAGCAGTTGTCATACAACAAACATGAGATAGATATCCCTATTTTTGTTATACATGGTAGTAAAAGGAAAACCAGTTAACTTTGGGTATCTATTTCTTAAAAACATCATTCTAACCTACACCCAAAGTTCTTGAAACCTTCCATACACTTTGCTCATCTCGTACATCTTTCAAAAAGAAAGTATCTCATTACCTATGTCTTTTATTGAAAACATTCTGACAAAAAGATCGTCAACATAATTGCCCTCAAAGGGATGAGAATTCATCACTCTACTAAAAAGGGTTGGTGTAAAGGGTTGGAAGAAAGAAGGATGAGAAAAGGAGTTAACTCAGAAACTGAGTCGGATGAAGAAAACCTATTACGTGTACTTACTACGGGCTTGGAAGAACTTGGCACTCTCATTCAAGATAGTACCATGATGATTACTTCAAGACTTGAAAACTTGGAGAAACAAATGAACGAACTTCATCAAGAAGTTCAAAAAATCCGCGCCAAGAGAAATTGGAGATTAAGATCTCTTGGGAGGTTATCCAATTTTTTAATATGTTTTGCCTTTTTTTGATGATGAGGGGGAGAACACTTAAGTGGTATCATTTGAAATGCTCCTCTCTTTACTTTTTGCATTTCACATCATACCGTACTTTTTACATTACTGCAATGACTGAGATGTTGAGATACTTGATATCTATCTGTGTTGATTAAAACTGTGTTAATTTGTTAGTTGTGATGACCCGGAAACCATATCTTTTATATTTGAAATATGAAGTATTTTTACTATTTTATGAGAATTTCTTTTGTGAATAATTGTGCATTACACTACATGCATTGTATAAAATGTGAGTGGTTCCTCATTTATTTTCTTAGCATTTGAAACTTGCAAACTATTTGATATAAAATCTTTTAAATCTAAAATTTTTATGATTTCTGAATTACATTAATAGTAAAATTACTCTTTATTCTTTAATATTACTTTATAACTTAGACCTTAAAGTATTAATTTTGAATTATGATTGTTATTTTTGGAAATTTTTTTAATAATTATTCTTTCCTAAAAAATATAATAAATATTTTAAACATGTATTTATTTTATTTTATTTCAAATTTTCTAAATAAATTTATACAATTTTCGAATTTGTGTAACTTCAATTTTAAACTTCGAATTTTATATTAAACTATGTAATTTTCAAAAGTTTATAAATACAATAATGTATTTTCTGACTTTATATGTATGATTTTTGAATTTAATTATTTATAAACATAATTTTTGGATTTTAATTAAATGATAAATATAAAGTCTAGATTTTTAGTATATTTTATAATTGTTTTGCAGAATATCCCCTTCTATACATATATACACTTGGTGATATATGCATCTATTAGATTTACTTATTTATTTAACATTTCTCAATAATTATATTAGTTTATGCATATATATATAACTG